>CAWUFW010023779.1:0-69767 GCA_963921515.1 Calotriton arnoldi | reverse complement strand
TACGATGGCGGGCGGAAGCACAACCGCCGTGCTGGCGGATGCAAAAACCACCAGTTACCGCCGGCACGCAGCAGTCCACACGCCCGCCCAATTATGATGCGAAAAGCAGGCCAAACACCGCCGGCAAGCCAGCAACACCGTCCGCCATCAAAGTGCGCCCGCACACGTAGCGGCGCAGCACAACTGACACACACCGTCCGACGAAACACGTCCCGCCCGGCGCATAAATTACGATGCCGCAAACAAACGGCTCCCACGGCAAAGAGACACCGCACGTGAAAGAGAGGCGGAAACACGGACGCAGAGCACGGACAACGAAGAAGCGGCACCCCGGGCATGAATCCAGCACTGCAGGCCCTTCCCATGCTTCTGCTGATGCACCACCAAGGACGCAACGTACCGCGGAGACGCAGGTAGGCACACACACAACAAGTGCACGCAAACAGCGCACACAGTGCAAGGGCGGAAAAAGCGGACAACCCCCCACCAGCGCGTGCACACTACACATCCACCATTGCATCCACATATGACACACAGGCCAAATCCTAACATCGCAGAACACATGAGTACACACCACCTGGGACTAGGAACCAACCACCCCGTCACGGCCCCAAAGCGCCGATGACGCCGCCACACATGCGCACAACGCAGAGGCCAACCGCAGCGCCATGCATGCGTCGCACACAGACACAGGGACACAACCAAGCAGCACACACATCAGCTCCACCCCGAACGCACATGACACGTGACAGGCCGGCCACAGACATGTCCCCAACGCCCAATTCACGGACAACACCCAACGCCACACAACCGACGCACACATGTCAGTGAAGTCACGCAACAGCAGGACACACCCCAGTGTAACAAACATGGCGTAGCACACAGCGGCGGCAACACCAACTAGGAGAAGCAGGGCCCCTTCGGGAAGAGGAACGCCAGTACCACACTGAAAAACCCATACCACCCTGCACATATGAACAAGACACATGAAACGGAACACCAAAGAGCCCGGGGACCGACAACAGGTGGCCCAAGAATTACATCCACACACAAGGCCCAACGCAGAGCGGAAAGGCAGCCTGCCGCCCACACAAGGGAGAGCAGACAGCACTGAATGACCTTCCATTCCAACACCGAAACCACAGCCCTACGACAGAAGCCGGTGAATACAGCCATTGTCCAAGAATAGACCAACACAGGCATGCCGAGGAGACCGACCACAGGGCAGATAGCGCATATCACAGAAGCACACAACGGACGGGGAAGAAAGAAGAAAACACTCCCCCATGTCGGCCACATGCAAGTTAATTGGAAGGAGTCACACAGCACTGACCTTGAACTGTCTGAGAAGCATGTGGGAAGAGGGCCCGTGTCCTCCAAACAAGCCAACAGAACACAAGTCCTGTCTCCCCACGACTACACAGAGCTCACAGCAACCCCGGAGCGTGCACATTGCAGACTGCACACACAGCCGGAGCATGCCACCTCTACGAACCGCTGCGAAATGGCAACCGCAACACACCTACCCAACTACGCCGAACAGCTCAAGCTGTACCAAACCAACACGATACATACATTGGGATGCGATCTCCTGTCCCTGCTGAACGTAAGTTACCGACTGACTTACCGCATCACATTGTTCAGCTGCGTCATGCCCGTCTTCTACTGTCGGAGGTGTCCCTACCAGCATCCCGTCGAGATATGCCTCTCCAACCCGGCATGTCTGAAGGCGGACCTGCTACCACTACTCCTCCCTCTGGACGCACACGACAGGGCCTGCTCTGCCTATGGGGGCATGGCGTATGTGGCCAACATCGCACGCGCACTGAAATGGAACCACTGTGCCTCCACACGACGGATCATCGAGAACAGCTACATCGAATGTCACCCAGCATGCCCCATCATGGTCCTCCAAGGGACAACCTACGAACAACACCTTGACAGCCACCATCCGCTTCATTGGCTGGCAAACATGTACACCACCAATGACATGGAAGCCCTGCTGGACGGCATCGCATACCTGACAACCTGTAAATACGTCGGACCACAACGCAGGTTCCCCGAGTGACCTATGAAGTCCAACCCCGCACCCATGCTCAGCTTCCGCACGGACTGGCCAGTCACCACCACAACAGCCATACCAAACGACCGGCAACTGTAACCACACCATCAACGACATCGCCATGACATCGGATATGACCGGGACATGCACACTGTTCCCCATCACATCCAGGAACACCGCATGCATCGTGGGAGGCAGTGGCATGGGCTCTGTGCATCGCACCCACATGGACGGAACTGCACGAACAACCAGGACACGACATGGATCCAGCGCACATGGACACACACACCGCTCAGTGGACATGAATAGGTCGCCTGGAGTCTGTGGGTGCTGCACCCCTCCCACCCCCACCCCCGGGAATCCCATACCAGGACCTTTGCATGGACGACAAGTGCATACAACAACAACACGACCCCAGTGACTGTGACATGTCCAGTAACCACCACAGTGCAACAACAAGTGGCACGCCGCTGCATGCACGCAAGCACATGCCCTGATGTCATCTCACATGCACGCGTGCATGAGGAACAACCGCAGCAAACCTGTCACATGGAACTGAGATGGACTGTGCCCATGATGCCGAGCGGTCTGGTAGGCTACATGTATACCGTCTGTGTCAAAGTCCGCAGCTCCGCAGCTATACGTAAATGTACATTAGCACAGCCTTGGCCAAGCAGATGTAACCCCACACCCTATCCCATTTGTAATCATGCTCAGTATATCCTCAACATGTATTCCGCTGCCAGTAGTGTCCACTATACTGCATCACAGAGGACAGAAGACTCAATATAATGTTTGAAACCAAAACTGTCTCCGCTGACTCATTTCACAAGTACGAATGAGAGAGGATGAGAGTATGTGAAGTACACGGCAGTCGTGACATGACCATGTAGTCCACTGGTATTGGATGTCAACGCAAATGAGTAGCACTACTGTGGAAGACACACATGTGTCGTGTGAAGTCGTATGGACGCAGTGCTCAGGTGGGTGGGTGCGACGGGTAGATGCGCACATGCCAAGTTGGAGCACGCCGTGTTGGGAGGGGTCATGAACAGTACACCACCGCTTCCCTGGGCATTGTGAGAGGACACCTGTCGGGGGGGAGTGAACACGTGTGTGCACAGCAGCCGGGCACACGTACAAGGCGGTACCAGGCGCACCTCAGCCCACCCTCTGTGGACAAGCTGGATCCTGTTGTGCGCCCGCCATGCCCCTTGACAAGGCACACACAGCCCCAGTCGACCAGGTGTAACCCCAACATAGTCAATCCGCACAGGCGATACAGGGCACGGGATGGCAGTGGAGCATGGTGTGTGAGAGGTCTCCTCGCGCTCCTCCTGGTCATATCACGCAGGCAATAGAACCTCAACGTCTAGCATGGCACAAGTCACATGGAAGTGTAGGGGGACACACCACAGCACGAGCAGCACTGACGTCACGGGAGGTGGCTCGCACCATCCCATCCATTGCCCATCATACCAACCACGACACATGCCATTGCGACTAAGTGCAAGCGCGTGCGCCACCACCCCCGAGCCCTCCCCAGAGAGGCCAAAGAGTGAATGTGTGGGCCAACAGCCACAGACGGACGCGGCCTGGCCGCAAGGGCAGCCACAGCCACTGGGTGTCGCAGGTGGCGGATCCGGAAGGCGAAGACTGTGATGCATAGTCCATGCAGGCCGGGTCTCCATTTGGGGCACCACGCAGGTGGACGGCGTCCCGCCACACATCATACCCTGAGACAGCCCACTCGTGCAACTGGACCCACACATTCACTCCTTGCCCTCTCTGGTGCGAGCTTGGGGCTGCCTGTGCAAGCGCTAGCCTCGCAGGTGAGCATGCATATTGGGGGGCGAGGGGAGGACATGAGGGCTGGGGCAAAGATGACTGTATCACTGTCAGTTAGTACAAGGGATGACCCAGATGTGGAAAGGAAGAGACGTGTCCCGTGTGTACTGCAACTAGTCGCCAATCCAACTACCCCCCATGTCCGGAATGTAAGCCCGCACCTAGGCCCGCCCATCCGCCACATCGAACATACCACCAGCACGACAACCTTCCCATTCGAAACACTGACTGGGGGTGGCGACCAGTGAACAATCATGTGTAGCCTACCCACGCGTACATGTGGGCCCTCCATGATCCATGTCACCTGCGGCAAAGACATGACATGCGCAATGAGGGAAGTGAGGAGAGCTGTCCGCCCCACGCGCAGAAGGTGCATCAGCTCCACAGACCCAGCAGCGAGTCCAGCAGGGGTCACATGTGCAGGGGCAGCTGTGCCTGGTGTGAAGGCACATGCATATAGACAGCACATCGACCAATGTGTAGTCTGCCCACATCCACAGTCCATCATCATGCGGACATAGGAATTGAACACAGGGCAACACATCTTAGTTGGTGCACCCACCGTGACCAACAATGCGCAATGATCGACGTACCCGCCCTGTGCATGGCCCCCACCCAACGGAGGCACATCCAGTGCCACCATCCCACACACACAAGCCTTCCACGGAACATGCTGTGTCCAATGGTCAGTACAGAGTCAGCGCCCATCTGGTGGATCCTGAACAGGAGACACATGCACACACATGCCAGCTCCCACTATGTACGTCTGCCACCTGGCACGTGCAATGTAACCTCTCACCTGTGACTGCAAGCACACAGCCGTCTTGCCATGGGGCTGTCAATGTGGACACCAGTCAATGTTTCGGGAGCTGTGATCCGTACAGTGCTGTACATAGGGTGCAGTGCTGACACCTACTACTGTCTCATATCCCCTCGTGCCACAGGTCCCACTTGTATTGGCCGCTCAGCCCGTGCCCACATCGTCGTGTGCCATACTCATCCAGCCTCGGAAGCAGTTCCATGCTCAGCAGACACTCATGTTGCCGTGGCGTTGCCGCTTGACGAATATGCAGTCAGTCCCCATCAGCACGCCCCGCAAGTCATTGGGGCCTAGATCCCCATGTGCATGCACATGGCAGTGGTATGTCTCACTTGCCATTGCCATTGTTGGGAGACCTGTGTAAGTGTATTGTGGCCGTGCCGTCCCAGCTTGACAGCTGGGCTGTGGCTCATGTGCTTGCTCAGTCATGTCAGTGATGTGTATGCGAAATTGCTATGTGCCGTGTTGCTTTGACATGTGTCCTCTGCCATTTAACCCAGGCGGAGACCGAACATTGACCGCCCATACCAATTGCTGGCGGACATGGACGATACAGAGGTAATCAGGAAGTTTCGGCTGGACAGGCCAACTCTGCATCGACTGTGTGCCATGTTAGAGCCCCATCTCCGTCCCCGCAGGGTGTATCCGACTGCTGTCACCCCCACGGCTAAGGTGATGGCCGCCATGCATTTCTTCGCCACTGGGTCATTCCAGCACACAGTGGGCAGTGGAGGAGGATGTCCCAGCCCATGTTCAGCAAGGTGCTGAGGGATGTACTGGCAGCCATGATGCTGTACCGGAACAGGTACATCCGCTTCCCCAGGGCTCGTGAATTGGCGGCAGTGAAGGGTGCATTCTATGCCCTTGGCAGAATCCCACACGTCGTGGGAGCCATTGACTGCACTCATGTTGGCCTTGTTCCACCACAGGCCACTGAGCACCTGTACCGCAACAGGAAGCACACGCACTCCCTGAATGTGCAAGTGGTGTGCCTTGCGGACATGGTGATCACCCACGTGTGTGCAAAGTTTCCAGGCTCGGCCCATGACGCACACATAATGCGCAACAGCATCTTGCCACGACTGATGGCCAATCTGCAACAGGATCGTGCCTGTATTGTCGGTGAGTATGTGGAGTGGTGTAGCGTGCTGGTTGTGCGATGCTGTCCCCTGTCCAGTTGGAATAGCTACGGTTCTCTGTGTCCCTCACACCCAGGTGACTCTGCGTATCCGAATGGGGCATGGCTGCTCAGTCCATTGAGGAATCCTCGCACCCCAGCAGACGATCGATACAATGAGGCACATGGGAGGACCAGACGTGTGGTCGAGCGTACCTTTGGCCTCCTCAAGTCCAGGTTCAGGTGCCTGGACCGCACCGGGGTGCACTGGCGTACTCCCCACAGAAGGTGTGCCAGATAGTGGTGGCGTGCTGCATGCTGCACAATCTGTCCATTCGGAAGCAGATCCCCCTCATTGTGGATGACGGAGATCAACCAGGGCCCCAGCCCGCAGACCAGGACAGCTCGAGTGAGGTGGACAGCGGAGAGGAGGAAGCTGGGAATGTGCGCCAGCAGCTCATCGCCCGCTACTTCACTTGACGGTGAGTGTCCATGTACGACGGATGATGTGTCTGTATCTGTGCAGGTGTGTGTGTGCTGTGTCAGGGTGGCCGTATGTTCACTGCGTGCAGTGTGTCAACGCTCCATGGCCAGGGTAGTATGCCACTGTTGGTGACTGTGGCATTGTGCCCTATTGCTCTGTGCGATGTGTGTACATTGCTTGTAGTTGTTGACATGTACTGTGTGATGGGTGTGTGACACACTCATTGAATGTGCTCCTGTTCTGTCTCCCACCCCTAGGTCCCTACAGGTCCTCCGGATTCCATTGCCATGCCACGCATCAGGTGCCCTTCCGCCCAAGGTGGCCGTTGTATTCCGTACAAATAAAACACAGGGCACAAACAGCAGTTAGTGAATAAGGTGCATTTATTACGAACTGTGACATGTGATTGTGTGTAAGGTGATAACAAAAGTGGTGCGTGCAGTGACAATGAGCTGTCGGTCATGGCTGCGTGATGATCAGGGTGTACCCACTGGTTCTATGTCCATAGTCCAACACACACATGCCATCCAGCTGGCTGTGTGGAGTGGGATCGTAGAGCAAGTCAATGCAGTGGCTGGTCAAGGAAGGCTGGCGGAAGGCTGGCTGGCTGCCTCACTTGCGACTGGAGCGTGCGAAGTCCTCCCGGGAGATCTGTTTCCTCTTCGGACGGCCCCTTCCACGTTTGGGAGGGGGGGGTGTGTGGTGGCGACCTGCTGGTGGTGGGTGAGGTGTGCTCACTGGCTGTGGACGCAGGGGAAGTGGACACTGCTGGCCGACCCTGTGCCCTAGCAGGTGGTGGCGGAGGTGGTGTTGCTGGCCTTGCCTGTGACCCCACCGCCACCACCAGCTGGCCCATGAGGTCCACGAGTTGGTCCATACGGGACACGAATTGGCCCATATGGGCGTCCATGGACCTCAGCACCCCCAGCACCTCCCTCGTGTCAGTGGCAGACCTGGCCCATTGTCCTTGGGCCTCTTCATAGGCCCCAAGGACTCTGGCCATTTGAGGCAGGGCATGGCTCCCAGGGGAGGCTGGCGTTTCCCTGACCCTGCTCCTCCTACCAGTCCTGCTGCCACCGGCCTGCCCACTAGCCACATTGCACACCACGGTCCTCGCTGTGGCTCCCAGGGTGGATCCAGTCGGCCGGGCCACCACCTGCGCTGGGGCTGGTGCCAGCGAAGACGTGGTGGTGGTGGAGGCGGTGGTGGTCGGTGCGGCGATGGTGGCGGTTGCGGCAGTGGTAGTGGCCGCAATGACCGTGGGTGTGGCCGCAACGACAGTGGCAGCAGGGGACTGGGACTGTTCAGCATCCCTGGATGATGGGTTGGTGGGTAGGAGGGGTCCTGGGGAGCGGCTGGGCCCTGCCACGCCAGATGGGCCAGCTTGGTGGTCCGTGTCCGAAGAGGTGGACAGATCCTCCAGATCCGTGTGTCCTCGTTGGGGGCTTGTAGGTTGGCTGTGCTGGCTGCTGTCTCCATCCCCAGCGTCCAGCAGTTCGTCACCTGTGGAGAAAATGAGATTTGTTATTGTGTTGCACCTGGCGAAGTATGTATTAGTCGTCTGACATTGGCAGTTCGTGCAATCTCGTACATGGGTTTCCCGGAGCGAGTGTGTGGCTGTGGCATCTGTAGTTGTGTGTGCTAGGCAATGGGACTGTGTGCTGTGCACATGTGGCATGGGACGGATTGGCCATGCCGATGGGTGTGTTGCTTTGCCCCTACTCATTGTGACTCTGGTGTATGCGGGCTCCTGGCCCATCCTGGGTCTGGTTTGTACTTTGCTTTTGGAGTTCATATGGAACGCTTAGGAACGCATATGGCAACATGGGGGCCATGCCCCAGATTCGCATTTGGGAGGGGATATGCTTTTGGGGTACATGCTGTGAGCCATGGGTGCCGAACGTGACATGTGTTGTGGCAGCATGACAGTGCATGGTCTGAGGTGTGTGCATGCCTGACATGCCCTGCATATTTGCTGTCTGTTGTGGTTACTGGACATGGCATTGGACGCATCGTTATGAGTGAGTGATAGTTGTGTGCCAGCCAACGTATTGCAGTTGTCCCATCTCCTTGGTGTGCGTGCTGCCCTGTGCCATGTGCATCACTGCAGTGCTCGGGGGGTGTGGCCCATGTTGTGTGTTGTTGCTCACAGTGTGTCGTGCGCTTAATTGACTTCTGGCACATGGTTGGTCATGGGCATGTGTCTTAGCGTGACTGCTGTATGTGTGGCAGCTGTGCGGATGACATGCCTTTCATGTGACTGGGGCTGACGGATGGGATGGATGGTATGTTGTATGTGCATGGTGTGTCTGTGAGTTTGATGGGTTCAGTGGTGTTCGTGTGCATTTCTGTTGTTCCGCTCTGTTGCGTCTAGTGTTGTTTGTCTTACATAGGCGTAGTTGTGGGGTGTGGGGTTGACAGGCAGTGGGGGCTACATGGACAGGACTTCAATGGTGTTTCGGTTGTGTGTGATGAGTTGCACAGTGGCTGCCGTGTGGGACTATATTCAGTGTGGCTTGTGCATGCAGACGTGGCTCCTTGGGTGTTGCTATGTCTGTGATGGGTCATGTGGGGTGTGAGTCTGCTGTTCATGTCCGTGTGCACATTGTTCACTTGTTCGTGACGGTGGGCGGTGCTGCGTGTTCGTGTGCTACGTGACATGTCCCATGTGTTGGTGGTGTTATGGTCCTCATGCCTCCAGTAATCCAGCCCTGTCCAGTTTCCCACCTGCAAGTTGTTCGTGCGTGCACTGTACTGGATGCCACATGGCTCTAAGCGGGGGTGCTCCATGTTGCAGGTCTGTGGGGGTGGGGGGGTGTAGTGGGTCGTGGGGGTGTCTGTACACCCACTGACACCGATTGCTGTGGACCGTGATGTCTGCCTTTCGGCTGTCGTTGTGCACTGCGGTGGCTGACACGTGGCTGTGGGGTGTGGGGGATGCTCCTCCTTGCTGTGCTGTGGGACTGGGGCCTGGTGTGTGTTGTACTTGGGCTGTCCACCGTCCCACCCACTGCACTTTGTGTTCCTGCCACTTACCTGTTACTTGTCGGTTAGTGCAGCTGTGGCGGACACATGGGTGTGGTGGGTGCTCGTTGTGGCGCTTCTGGCATATTTGGGGACCTGTTGGTGGTTACGTGGCTGGCTTAGTGTACACATGTCCCCACGCATCTTACAGTTGTTCGGTTTGGCCTGTGTGTGGTAGTGTCTGTTGCATGTGCGTGTGATGTGTTGTGTATTGTGTGCTGGACATGGGGGTGTTTGTCCCTGGGAGCTGTGGCATGGTGGTTGCGCATGTGTGTACATAGCGGTGTGCTAGTATACATTAGTTTGTACTTACCAGCCTCCACTCCCCTGCTAATCCGGCGAGGATCTCCGGATGGATTACGACTCGCACCTTCTCCTCCCACGCTTTGAAGGTCTTAAAGAGCGCGGGATTCCCTCCGCCAGTGACGGCAGCCAGCTCTCTGTTTTTGCCCTCCTTCTTCTTGACCAGGCTCTTTACGTCATTCCAACGTTTGTTTATCTCGACTCTGTTCCTGGGCAGGGTCCCGACTGCATTGACCTGGTCTACGATCCGGGTCCACATTCTGTTTCTGGTGGCTAGTGGTGTGTGCTGGACCATGTTCCCATAGATTTGTGGGTACACCTTGATGATCTCGTCGACCATGACCGTCAGCTCCATGGGCGTGAACTTGGGCATCCTTTGTGGTGCCATGGTGTTTGTGGTGCTGGTGCGGTGTGTGTTGTGTAATGTGCAGGGGGTTTGTGGTGCCGGTGTTTGGTGGTGGTGGTGTTTGGTGGTGGTGGTGGTGGTGGTGGTGTTTGGTGGTGGTGGTGGTGGTGGTGGTGGTGGTAGTGATGTGTGCGTTTCTGTGGTGTGCTGCTGTCCTTGCTGTGTCACTGTGTCCTCTCCTCTCCTCTCTGGTTTGCAATGTAGCAAGGGGTTGTGGTCTGTGGGAGTGCTGCTTTTGTACTCACCTATGTGGGTGTGTCCTCATGGTCTGTTGTTTTCAGGTGTGTTGTGTCTGGGGTTCTGGCCTTTGTATTTTTTGTTTGTCCGGGGGGTGTTTTCGGGATGTGTACTGTGCTTGTGTATTTGTGTGTGCCTTGCTGTGTGGACTTGTTGGCCATGTTGTGTGCTATTGGTTTTGTGTGCGGATGGTTTCTGTGCAGGTACGTGGGCGCCATGGCTTCTGCCGTGTCGATTCTCATCGGCGTTGTTTGCGCTGGCGGGCGGTATATTTGTTGTTTTTCCGCGCTCATGGCGGTGCGATCTTAATTTCACGTGCGGTGTGTCGGCCGTGTGGGCGGGCGGTTTTGTGTTGTCGTGCGTGTTTCCGTCCGTGGCGGGCGGTTTGACTCCGACTCGGACGATGGCGGGCGGTATTTTGTGTGATTTTTCCGCCGATGGCGGTTTTCGGTTTGTGTACTCATAATGGCGTGGTCGGTGTTCAGGCGGTGTGTGTGGGCGGATTTTTGCCGCTTCCATGCCTGGCGGATTTATTTACGCCGGGTATCGTAATGTGCCCCTTAGTCACACTAAATATGATAAGGCTAGGCATAGTTTAAAAGGTCGAGTTCGACTTACCAGATCAATATTTTCAATTTTGGCTTGTTTAATACCTAAAAAAGTATAAGATTGAAGATAAAAAAGTGCAAGGAAAAACAGCCAACTGGGTGAAGAAAAAAAGGAGGAATTTTTGTGCTTATGATATAAATAGCCAAAAATTATTTTTTTCCCCTTATTCATTGAAAATAGAGGAATATAGCGAGGAAATATGCTGGCTAAATTGGGTAGAAGGTCGTGCACATAAAGGGTGAAGGGAGGTAACGCTGGGGACAAAGACAATGGATTTTGCCTATTACAGCGATGAAATGGCCATATGCCACGTAATGTGTATGTCCAGATAAAGGCAGTTAAGAGCACGAATAAGGAACATTAATTTATGCAAGCGCGGGCTAAATATTATATCTAACGCGGTCAAAAGGGATGTACAAGGCTGCAGGAAAACAGGTAAAATGGAACCAGCCAAGAAATAGAAAAGCGCAATGGAGGAAAATGCCTTAGAGGCAATAGACAATGGAAAGCTGGATGCATCGCGTTTTACGCCTCAAGGATCATGGAAGGTTACATTGAGGACAACAGTAAATAAAGTTAGCCTGTTCGATCAGCAGAAAGACCAACATCACGTAATGTATATTATAGAGTGGATGCGGTGAGGAGCACAGGCAAGAAGCAGGCAGTTATACGGGCGCAGGCTAAAGACTGCGTTTAACGGGGTAAAAGAGGATATCTAAGGTTGAGAGAATAACATGTAAGATAAGGAAAGCCGAGAACCCAAATAACAAAAATGGAGCGAAGGCTTCAATAAGAAGGAGAGAATAGAATGCAAGTTAAAACCAACCCTCCCCATACATGGGCCACGGAGTGAAAAGTAAATGTAAAAAGATACTTACAGGTTAAAATTCAACCCTCCCCACAAATGGGTTTCAGATGAACTAGAAATTTGAGACAGACTTTATGCAGATCTGAGTTTATAGACAAAAGGAAAAAACCGGAATCACACTTCTTGTCCAAACCACAAGGATTTTACACTTGCCAAAACTGCAATGCCTGCAAACTAGGCATTAATAAACAAAAGGAATTTGTGTCACCAGGCAATCAAAAAATGAAAATCAAAGAGTGGATTAACTGTAATTCCAACTATACAATCTACATCATCATCTGCCCATGCAACAAAATCTACATAGGCAGCACCATCAGACCTCTGAAGATTAGAATCCTTGAACATTACCGTAATATTCACAAGCCAGAAACAGGACCACCACTGACAGAGCACTTCGAGGAACAGCATCCACACAACAAGACATTCAAGTTCTTTGGTTTGGAACATGTGAAACGCCTACCCAGGGGGGGCAACCGAGAACTGAGAATGAGACAAAGAGAAAGTGAACTTATCTTACGTATGGACACAGTGAAAACTGGACTTAATAAAGATGCAGAAATGCATTACTGGTTGCACCAGTAAATCATTCAAATCACGCCTGCAAGCAGTTTTCCACACGATGACTTAGAACTCTGACCAGTCCTCCCTCTATCTCAGTCAATTCGAGACCATTTCTGGACTCTACTCTTGACATGACACGTGACCATTGGGACCCTAGAGCCACAATGGATCACTTACTTACACTTTGTCCTTCACATGTACAATTTATCTTAATGGAAAGTTGTGGCTAAACACAACTTTTGCCTCTCATCCATACTATTTCAAAACCTTATTCTATTAGTTTCTTGTTTTACAGTCCCTTGCCCTTCCCTTGCTGACCCCTGCTAATGTGAGAAAAATAACTTTACTAACTTTAAACTGTTTCTTTCAGTCCCTTTTACTTTCCACTATACATCCTTTGCTAATCCAGAATTCAGCCCGTATATTTATATACTTTTCTTTGCCCGATACTTATTCCGGGCTTCTAGCATTCTCATTGGTCTGCATTCAGTCGCTATCGCCGTAATCATTGATTTACTTAATATTTGTCCTGATACACATTACTTTGTGTATGTCATGTTTATAATTTATCTACTCACTCTATTTATTTTATTAATAGTTTGTAGCAATTTAATTCTTAGACATTAACTTCAAATTTTAGTTAGCTGACTGCAGTCTCGAACCGCTTCTGCTTCATGCATGACTAATCACTTTTACGGCACTTTTGGAATTGCCTTCGGGTAATTAAGCTTATTTTAGTGCTTCCGGTTGACCAATCTTGTAGCTACCAGACCGCAAGGAACGCAGTGCTTTACAGACGTTTTCTTGCATGACTTCCTTGGGATTTAACCTGTAAGTATCTTTTTACATTTACTTTTCACTCCGTGGCCCATGTATGGGGAGGGTTGGTTTTAACTTGCATTCTATTCTCTCCTTCTTATTGAAGCCTTCGCTCCATTTTTGTAATTTGGGTTCTCGGCTTTCCTTATCTTACATGTTATTCTCTCAACCTTAGATATCCTCTTTTACTCCCGTTAAACGCAGTCTTTAGCCTGCGCCCGTATAACTGCCTGCTTCTTGCCTGTGCTCCTCACCGCATCCACTCTATAATATACATTACGTGATGTTGGCCTTTCTGCTGATCGAACAGGCTAACTTTATTTACTGTTGTCCTCAATGTAACCTTCCATGATCCTTGAGGCGTAAAACGCGATGCATCCAGCTTTCCATTGTCTATTGCCTCTAAGGCATTTTCCTCCATTGCGCTTTTCTATTTCTTGGCTGGTTCCATTTTACCTGTTTTCCTGCAGCCTTGTACATCCCTTTTTGACCGCGTTAGATATAATATTTAGCCCGCGCTTGCATAAATTAATGTTCCTTATTCGTGCTCTTAACTGCCTTTATCTGGACATACACATTACGTGGCATATGGCCATTTCATCGCTGTAATAGGCAAAATCCATTGTCTTTGTCCCCAGTGTTACCTCCCTTCACCCTTTATGTGCACGACCTTCTACCCAATTTAGCCAGCATATTTCCTCGCTATATTCCTCTATTTTCAATGAATAAGGGGAAAAAATAATTTTTGGCTATTTATATCATAAGCACTAAAATTCCTCCTTTTTTTCTTCACCCAGTTGGCTGTTTTTCCTTGCACTTTTTTATCTTCAATCTTATACTTTTTTAGGTATTAAACAAGCCAAAATTGAAAATATTGATCTGGTAAGTCGAACTCGACCTTTTAAACTATGCCTAGCCTTATCATATTTAGTGTGACTAAGATCGTATTTTCTACTTACAATACTAGTTTTAACAACTACATAGTTCCTCGGGCACATACAGTGTCACTAACATATTTTGTATAATGTGGTACACCAGATGCTTGACTGACATGATTTCTGACCACAACGGCAAAATGAATATAATCATGAATATTGTTTGTTTTAAATTCAAATCTATGTATATTAGTTAATTGATGAGTGACTCACTTATGTCACAAACTGTATATGTAACCCTGAATTTTATTTGTCTCCTGGCATTAACACATCTGTTAAGATGCATACCAGTTATTATTTGTAATAATTGAATATTTTGTTGTTTAACCTAATCCGTTTGTATTTCACTTTATTCCCCCTTTTTTCATTGATATTCTTATTTCTCACAAACCTTTTATTGGCTTTGGGTACACGATCGATTCTATTTTGTTTCCTAATTACACGCACTCGTTTTTTCTTACTTCTGTCTAATACACTTTGTTGTTTTTTCTTTTCCACACTTATGCCAATTTCTCCCTTATTTGTCTTCTATCCTGCACCTATCTCTTCTCTGACAACTGTGTGATAATGTATTTCTTGTACCTGGTATTTAACAACCACATACCATTTTACGTTTTGAATCGTTACCGATGGGGTTCTGTGTCTTTTGTGGCTCTTCTTCTCTGCTTTTCTTTCTTTTTTCACCCCTTTTTCCACCTCCACTTTTTGTGATCCCTGTATATTTTAATCAGCCTTGAGAAAGCCCTGGCCTGTTGGCCTTTGGGCGAAACACGTGTCGGCTGTTCTCCTGTTCTTCACATCGAAATAAAAAGATCTTTTGAAAATCAAAATTAGACGCTCTGCTGTTTCCATGATCCAAGCAAACTATTGAGGGATGTACTGACCCTCTAAAACAAACACTAAAAATACAGCACAGAACCACTCACCAAGCATTAGAATTTCGTTTTGGGTGGTATCTGGGTAAACCCACTGTTGTGGTTTGTGCTTCAACAGATTAGGGGTCCTGCCTAATTGAGTGTGAACCTTGGTAACACCCACCAAACATCTGGATGCGTGCCTGTACATTGCATTGTCCTAAGTTGTCACAGCCAGAGGTTGATATTGTTGTAGCACATTGTCCTGCCAACCTGAAGCATTTCAATGTGAATGTTGAGGTGTGTGCATGACCAGCTCATATATTGATTGGCTGTACATGGCCATTGCTACTCAAGGGCCATCACGTGCCTGACACAGGTGTGTCATCCTTGTCCACATTTGTCCTTTAACAGGGACATACGTGCAATTCCACTTAGGATATCTTTCAAGATTGGGACATGTGTGGTGGCAGTTTTTGCCAGTCTTTGTGCGTCACATTGGTGTGTCTGGACAACATGGTCACAGTCCGGTATGCCTGGGATCTCTTGGGAGTATCTGTGTTGTTGTCTGGGTTCCTAGTTCACGTCTCATTTCATACAAGTGATGTTGTTAACGTAGCTAATGATGTTGCTGAGTTTTGTACGTGCAAATGTGATTAATCTTGTCAATGTCCTCCATGGTGATAAGGATTGGGCACGGCAGCTCTCTGGCTTTTCCATTCTCATGACAATGATGGCCAGTGGTGTGTGTTGCAGTTCTGCTGCTGTGAGTAGCATGTCTCCTCAAATGCAGTCCAGCTTGGTGCTTGTGTCTACAGTGTCTATGACAGTGAGTGGTGTGTTGTGTGAAGGATGCATATGTTGCCGAACGATGTGGGAGTGGAATGCAGATCACAACCGCAACTTGTGTGACTGACACCATGGTACAGTGTCCGGTATATTGGTGTGTCCATTGCATTCACTGTCAGGTGTCCCCTGTCAATGATGTCTCTGTGACTTCCTGTGTGTTTTGTGCTATGTAGTATGTCTGATTCTCCACAGTTGTCATCTGCAAGTCACACCTTCACAGCCAGGCCAGGGGGTACCCATGGACACTGCATCCCCTGACAGTGTGTGTAAACATAGAGTTGTAATGGCTGTGAGTGTGTACGTGTTTGGGTTGGCCAGTGCATGGGTGTGAATTGCAGGCACATCATTTCTCATGCCCATGTGTCAGCCATCTTGCCAGGGATTTTACTTTCGGAGTGACTGGTCCCACGTGTGCAATGTGTTTTTTCAGAGTAGGTGTGTGTATGGCCAGCATTGGTGGTATTTGGTTGACATCTGGACCTCCTTCTCCCCAGCCCAGTTATCCCACCATGAAGCATGCCACCCTTGCAGTGGGTGCAGGTTAACTCTCAGGATGTCAGTCAGTGGTGTCCTGCTGTTGGTTGGTGCACAGTTCCCAGCAGGGCCTTGTGCTCCCCACAACAGAGCACCATTGTCAGACATCTTGGAAGTGGCTTTTCACTCACTCTCTTGCGGAGCACGGTCCCAGGTGTGTTGTTTGGAGTTAGTGGAAGTGGTGTGTGTGTAAGGGCCTGCTGGTAGCTGTAGTCGGAGCTGGCACTCCTCCTCCCCCCAGGCCAGACATCCCACCATGAAACGTGCTTCCATTGCAGGGAGTGCAAGTTGGTTGTCAGGATGTCAGTCAGTGGTGTCCTGCTGTTCGTTGGTGCACAGTTCCCAGCAGGGCCTTGTGCTCCCCACAACAGAGCACCATTGTCAGACATCTTTGAAGTGGCTTTTCACTCACTGTGAGGTGTGCATGCTTCAGTGTGAGCTTGCCGGGCCATGCGGGTGGGGGATGTTGAGCTGTGACTACCATTCCCATCATGCTATTGCCTACTCCCCCTTCCCAGCATGCCCATACTTCCTTCCTTTTGAGTCGACTTCACTGTGTGTGAGTGTGACAGCAATGGCAAGATGGCTGACAGTGTGGTGCTGTTGTTTGTTGGTGCACGGTTCACAGCAGGGCCTTGTGCTCCCCACAACAGAGCACCATTGTCAGACATCTTTGAAGTGGCTTTTCACTCCCTGTGAGGTGTGCATGCTTCAGTGTGAGCTTGCCGGGCCATGCGGGTGGGGGATGTTGAGCTGTGACTACCACTCCCATCATGCTATTGCCTACACCCCCCTTCCCAGCATGCCCGTACTTCATTCCTTTTGAGTCGACTTCACTGTGTGTGAGTGTGACAGCAATGGCAAGATGGTTGACAGTGTGGTCCTGTTGTTTGTTGGTGCACAGTTCACAGCAGGGCCTTGTGCTCCCCACAGCTGAGGCCAGTGTCAGACATCTTGGAAGTGGCTTTTCACTCCCTGTGAGGTGTGCATGCTTCAGTGTGAGCTTGCCGGGCCATGCGGGTGGGGGATGTTGAGCTGTGACTACCACTCCCATCATGCTATTGCCTACACCCCCCTTCCCAGCATGCCCATACTTCATTCCTTTTGACTCTGCTTCCCTGTGGGGTAGTGTGCCTGTGCTGACAGGATGGCTGACAGTGTTGTCCTGGCGTTTGTTTGGCTACAAGTCCCAAAAGTGTCCCTGTGCTTCACACAGCATAACCCAGTGTGGTCGTTCTTTGTGGGATATTTAATTAGAGTGTGAGGCAATGCATTCTCCCAGGTTAGTTGTGTGGAGTTTGTGTTAAGGGGGTGTGTGAGAAAAGCTGCTGGTAACTATGGTCAGAGCTGTCAGTCCTCCTTCCCACCCAGCCAGATATCCCACCATGGAACGTGCTTCCATTGCAGGGAGTGCAAGTTGGCTTTCAGGATGTCAGGCAGTGGTGTCCTGCTGTTGTTTTGAGCACAACACCCAGCAGGGGCTTGTTCTCCCCACAGCAGTACCCAGTGTCAGCCATCTTGTCAGTTCTTTTCCACTCCCTGTGATGTGAGCATGGTTCAGAGTGGTGTTGATGGGCCAATTGTGAGGGTGACCAATATCTGTGACTACAACTCCCATCATGCTATTGGCTACACTCACTTCACCAGCATACACACAATTCCTTCCTTTCAGTCAGCTTCCCTGTGAGGTGGTGTTCTAGTGGTGGCAAAATGTCTGACAGTGTTTGTTGGTTAGATTTGTGCCACTGCCTTGCTCTATTTGTTGTTAGGTTTGTACATGTCATGACACAGTTACATATCACTATGAGATGGCAGGTATTGTGTTTGTCTGACTAGCATACACATCTTGGGATGATTATCTTTTGGTTACTGTGGCTTTGCTAACGGTGCATGGTTTCACTATCCCCTTGACAGTGATGTGTGTGTATTGTCACACAATATTGGGTATATTGGTTGTGTACTCACCAGGCTCTGGGATGTCTGATAGTCCATGTATGCTCTCTGGTGGTAGGATGGCAAGCACCTTCTCCTCCCAGGACCTGAGGTATACTGGCTTGGCAGGAGGGCCACTGCCGGTGCGATGACTCAAGGCGTATTCCTTCTTGAGTAGGTCCTTGACCCTCCGGCGCACGTCATACCACCTGTTCTGGATGTCTTCCTTTGTGCGCAAACATGGTGATTGTGCGTTCACCCTGTCGACGATCCTCTCCCACATCTTGGTTTTCTGCGACATGGGGGTCTGTTGGACCAATATACCAAACAACTGTGGCTCTACTCTTAGGATTTCATCTACCAGGACTTCCAATTCGCTGTCTAGGAACTTTGGATTCTTCTTTGGGGGCATGGTGATGGGTGGTGGTGGGGATTGATGTGTGTGTGAGTGTGCAAGTGAGGGTGGGTGAGTGTCAGTTTTGCTGGGTGTATGTGAGGGTGCTATTAGGGAAGTGCTAATGGTGTGTGGCTTGTGTGATGGATGAGTTGTGAGTGTGTCTGTGGTTGCTGTCTGATGGTGTTCTGTGCTGGCAGGTCAGTTGAATTTGCAAAGGATCATGGTAGGGATTTGTGGCCTTTATATGGGTGGAGTTGTGGGTGTGTCTTTGTTCCATGTTTTTTTTCCCCAGTATTTATTGACTTTGTCATTGCTTGTTTGGCCCTTTTTTTTGTATTTTTTCCTTTGTATTTTTTGGGCATGTAGGAGACGTTCTTCTGACCGAGTCGGACGCTGCAGTTGTCTCGTGCGAGCTTCTCCGAGTCTTTCACGCTGTCTTTCTGCTGGGTTTCATGTGCGGCGTACGCGTCGGTCGCGGAGTATTGGGTTGCTTCGGCTCCCTGTTTTCTATGCGTGTCGGTCGTACGGCTCGAGCTCCGTGCGACTCGGTCTGGTTTTACACGCATTGCATCGTACTGCGCGGGTCGGAGTTCGCGGGTACTTATCTGTTGGGTTCATTCCTGGTGCATGTCGGTCGGTTCGATTCGCGTAGATTTTCCGGCCGGATGGCTGCTTTCCGTGCGGTTCGGTCGTTCGGCTTGTGTTCCGTACGAGTCATTCGTAATTCACATGCATAGCATCGTACTACGCGGATCGGACAGCGCCGGTACGTGTCGGTCGGACTACATTCCCGTACCGAGTCGGTCGGTACGTTTTCCGGCCTGAATCGGAATCGGCCCCCAAGTGTCTGAGGCCTAGTACTAGGCTATGTGAAATAGAGAGAGGTGTGTTTGTGAAATGCTGCTGTGTGTGTGTGTGTGTTGGACTTGTGGCAAAAGTAAAACTCTGAGTCACCCTATTATTTTTTTTTTGCTCTGCATCTGAGTCTTCTTGATACACTCCTCATGAAGCTTACCTGTCCTTCTCCTTGACTCTAAAATACAGTTTCTCTTTTATAATCTACAGGCAGTCTTCTAGTTTCCTGCATGAACAAAAGGCGAAAGCTAGCTGAGCTCAACAACACTCCTGCTTACCTTCCGGACCAATCCAGAAAGGCACCAAAGAGTGGACATTCCCAAGGAGAATGCAGATGCACCACCTAATTTTTCGATACAGTATCATTTTTCTTTTAACAATCATATTAAGAAAATTGGGTGAGTGGGTTCACTCCATAGCCTAGAAGACAGCACATTTAGATATCAGATTACTTGGTTCTTGGGGGCGGAAGGACTGTTTGCAATGCATTTATCTGTACTCTGTCATACTCATTCCTTTGTTTTCTTCGAACAACAGATTGATGGTGAATGATGTGCTGCTGCTCATTGCCCAGATGAGTGTTGTCCTTCGGTTGTAGTGTTTTTCTTTGTCAAACGATTCCCCAAATCCTCTTTCCCATCCAATTATCAAACCCCTAACCATGTTCCCCCAGGATGTGTGATTTATTGAGGTGTTGCTTAATTTATACCATCAATGGATCACACACTTGGTGGGGCAGTTGTGGCGAAAGCAACACAAACTTACTGTAGGATCTTCTAAGCAATAGCCCACACTGTCCCCATTACCCACTCACATATGAAAAGTGATCCACATTTTAGATATAGAATGAAGAACATCAGTCATTAGCATCATCATTCAGGCCTTGTGTTGCAAAACCATAAACACCTAACCTAAGCTTGTCCACTCCCGACTTTGAGTACATTTTTTAAAATTTGAGGATGTTACAAATAATACTACTAGCTCCTCATTAGCCAAAACGTACTAGTATAGCTTTTTTTGTGTTTTAGCACCATCAGACATTCTAGTTGTGTCATCTTATAGAACTCAGGTGGTGTCAATTCTTTGTAAATCTTTGATAAATATATAACCCACTAACTCGGGATTTCTATTTGCATTTAGTTGCCTGCAATGGATAATCAATCAGTCATTCAGATTAGTCCAACAGTTGGAGCTCAACTGGGTGGAACTGGAAGTTGGACCTCACTTGTGAAGTTTTGATGGCTTTCCTGTTATTGCTTCATCTATGAATCAGGTAAAACAACTAGTATGAATGAAATGTAACTTAGTAATTAACTGCTCCTGTTTTTTTTCTCTAGGTTGTTGTAAACAATATAGGACATCATGGAAGCATTCCCCTAAATGGTCAAGATAGTTAGAGAAGTATAACTTTATAACTAAGCGCTATGCTCTCTTTTAAGTTACAAGCACATAAACAGGCTTTGTAAAGCTAGCTGAAGTTAGCAGTGTAAAGTAAAAGTAAAACAAACTACTTCAGGCATAAATTTAGATTGAAAAAAATAGTTTTCCCTTGTATTTATTTACGAAGAAACCTACCCTCTCCATCAAAACAACATGCTTACCCCTCCAACAAACAAAACTGACTCCATCCCCAAAACTCAAAATGTCCAAAGAGAAAGTCATTCCAGTCCCAACTCCTTTCCCACCCACTCCGCCCAGCCCCAACAAACAACAAGTCCCTCCAACCAATATTTTTTTTTAAAAAGGGCTAGAAAAGGGTATTATGGAAATCGGTCCAGAGTTGGTCCAGGCTCTGTGCCATCATGGTGAGCGGGCCTATCCTAGTGGACTTGCTCCATCCACGGTGCAGCGCTGTCTGGTAGCTGCTGCTGTGGTCCCATCCTGCTGCCATTAGCGCTACTGATCCGGAAATCAGAAGTTCGAGGCCCTCCTCCCAACCACACGCTCCTTCCTGCGCCTCATCCCTGGTGGTCCAGTTGTAGAGCGTCACTACTCTGCTGCTTGACTGTGTCCCTTAGTGCTGTATTCTGTCCCTCTCTCTGTTTTTCTCTCTGCTTTTCTTTTTTCATCTGCCTCTGCCTTTAGATTTTGTTTTTCTATTGCTTTCTCTGGCTTTTTCTCCTGTTTTTCACATTTTGCTGCCCTCTCCCTCACTGTGATCCCCCGAGGCTCGCCCCCTCCACTGTTCTTTTCCCGCTCCAGCATTTTCCTGCCTTCCAGCTGTCCAGCCCCCCACAGCACTACTTAATGGTGGCCGCTGCACGGTGAAAGTACAGTCCACTATCCTTAGTGGACTTGCTACTTCCACAGTGCAGCGCTGTCTGGTAGCTGCTGCTGCGGTCCCCTTCTGCTGCTGCTAGTGCCACTGACCTGGAGGTCATTACATTTTTAGGCCATCCTCCACTCACAGGCTCCTGCCTGCGCCTCATCCATTGTGGTCCAGTGGTAGTGTGTCACTGCTCTGCCACTTGACTGCCTTACTGTCCCTCTGTAGCTGTATTCTGTCCCTTTCTCTCTTTTTCTCTCTGCTTTTCTTTTTTCTTCTGCCTCTGCCTTTGGCTTTTGTTTTTCTACTGCTTTCTCTGGCCTTTTCTCCTGTTTTTCCCATTGTGGTGTCCTCTCCCTCACTGCAATTCCCCATGGCCCAACCCTCTCCACTGTCCTTTTCCCACTCCCATGTTTTGCCAGAGTTGCTGTTCCAGCCTCCCAGCTGTCCAGCTCCCTGCAGCAATACTTAATGGCATCCCAAGGCATTCCAAAGGCAAGCACACCTGCTACCGTCTGCATCTGGACTGCACCAAGCGCCAGGGACCCTGCCTCTCGGACCCCCCATCGCTACAACACCAGCACCCTCCTCACCCTCAACCCAGTACGACACAGTGACTGCCACCTAGCATCACTGAAGAAGACTCATGGAACCTTCACCAGCCGGAACTGCGACTGCACCTTCAGCCACACCATTAAACCAGCTCCTCTGGCTGCCCAGCCAACCGACAGCGCACCCATTTGCCTCAACTGCATCCTCCTTAACAAACGGTCCTTCCACATGCATGCCATAGACATCAGGGGCCACCTCTCCTGATATTGCTTTCCTCACAGAAACCTGGGCCAACCCCTGCTCTGGACTGGACATTGCCATCGCTATCCCTGACGGCTACAAGTTCACCTGCAAAGACCACCACGACCTTCTGGGAGGAGGCATCGCCATCATCCACAAAAGCACACTCCGACTAACCATGCACTCCAATGACGATCATGGAACACCTCCACTTCCAGATCCGGATGAACCCGAACACCACACTCCATGGCACCCTTGTCTACAGGCCCGCCGGCCCCCGACCCGCCTTCACCTACACCATCATAGACCTCATCGCACCCCAGGCCCTCGCATCCACCGACTACAACCTACTCTGAGATCTTAACTTCCACCTGGACAACCCCAGCGACCAGAACATCGCCTTCCTCCTTGAGAACCTCCCCAACATCAGACTTAAGCAGCTTGTCACCGCACCGACCCACACAGCCAGGCACATGCTTGACCCCGTCTTCTCCGCCAGCAGGAACATCAGCTACAGCCACACCATCGAACTCTCCTGGATCGACCACCACAGCGTACACCTCGCCTTCGACATGTCCACTGTACACCACCGTCTCCAATGCCCCCCCAGCTGCAGATGGACCAAGGCCACTGAAGAACTCCTCATCAACTAACTCAGCACAACCACTCCATCAACACCAATGGACACCAACAGTGCAGCACGCAACCTCCACCAATGGATCTCCAACTGTGCCGACACACTGGCACCCCTCAAGAGAAGACCAGGCAAACAACGATCTTAGGTGGCCAGCTGGTTCACACCCACCCTCCATGAGTCCAGACGCACCTGCAGACGTCTCGAGAAGAAATTGAGGAGAAACAAAACCCCGGAAACTTACGCAACCTTCAAATCCGCTGTCAACAAACACCACTGCCTCCTGCAAATGACCAAGAAAACGGCCCTTCAAGACAGAATCAACACCAGCGCACACAACAGCAAAGAACACTTCGCCATCATCAAGGAGTTCGCCAGGCCCAACAGCGACACCACAGACATACCCCCCTCCCAAGACCTCTGCAACAAACAAGGCACCTTACTCCACCACAAGATCAGGAACATTTATGACAGCTTCGACACTATAGACCTGGCAGCAACGCCGACCATCATCGCACACAACCAAGCCACCCCTCAACAGACCATGCTCTACTGGACCCTGCTCACTACAGAGGACACACTCAAGACCATGAATAACATCCACTCAGGGGCCCCAACTGACCCATTCCTGTACGACATCTTCCACAAAGCAGTCGCCGCCATCTCCCCCCATCTCTGCCACACCATCAATTGCTCCATCGAAACTACCACCTTCCCTGACCACTGGAAACATGCTGAGATCAACCCCCTGCTGAAGAAGCCATCCTCAGACCCGTCGGACCTCAAGAACTTCAGACCGATTTCTCTCCTCCCCTTTCCTGCCAAGGTCATAGAGAAGGCCATGAACACCCAGCTCTCCAAGTTCATCGAAATGAACCATGTCCTGGACTCCTTCCAATCCAGTTTCTGAAGTAACCACAGCACAGAGACTGCCCTCCTCACTCCTCACCGCCACAGATGACATCCGCTCCCTCCTCGCCCGGGGCAAGACTGCAGCCCTCATCCTACTGGACTTCTTGGCCGCCTTCAACGTCGTCTCCCACCGCACCCTAATCACCAGACTCCAAGACGCCTGCATCCATGACAAGGCTGTGGAGTGGATCCACTCCTTCTTCACCGGCTGGACCCAGCGAGTCAGACTACCACTGTTCCTCTCAGAACCCATGTAGATCATCTGTGAAGTCCCCCAGAGTTCCTCCCTGAGCGACACCCTCTGCAAAGTCTCCATGGCCCCCTTGCAGCCATCGTCAGAAGCCATGGACTCAACATTGTCTCCTACGCTGATGACACCAGCTGCTCCTCTCCCTCACCAATGAGCACTTGACTGCCAGAACCCACTTCCACAATGAAATGAAAACAGTTGCTACATGGATGAAAGACAGATGCCTTAAGCTCAACTGGGACACAACTGAATTTCTCATCCTGGGACCCACCACGTCAACCTGGGATGACTCCCGGTGGCCAGCCATGCTGGGCACTCCCCCACCCTGACGGACCACGCACGCAACCTTGGCATCATACTGGACTCTTCACCCACAATGATCTGCCAAATCAATGCAGTTTCCTCAACCTGCTTCCACATGCCCAGCCTGCTCTGAAAGGCATTCAGATGGATCTCCACAGAATCCAGAAGGACGATCACCCACACACTCATCACCAGCAGACTCAACTACGGCAATGCACTTTATGCCGGCACCACTCAGAAACAGCTCAAGAAACTCCAGAATGTCTAAAACAATGCCGCCAGACTGACCCTCAACACCCCCCACCGCAGCCACATCATGCAACACCTTCAACAACTCATCTGAATCCCAGTCAACAAGAAAGTCACCTTTAAGCTCCTCACTCTTGCTTACAGGTCCTACACAACGAAGGACCAGCGTACCTGAACCACCACCTCCACATACCCACCAGACAATTTCGACCCTCCCAAATTGCCCTTGCCTCCATCCCCATGATCCATAAGACCAGAACCGGAGGAAGATCATTCTCCTACCTCGCCGCCTCGACCTGGAACACCGTGCCCCTGCACCTCAGGCAATCAGCGTCAATGACCCAAATCAGGAAGGACCACAAGACCTGGCTCTTTGAATGATCCTCTACCCAGTCCATCTAGCAGTCCCCCTCCTGCAGTGCCTTGAGACCCTTAAGGGTGAGTAGCCACACTCTACAAGCCCCCTGATGTGTTGATTGAATGATTGATTGATTGCGTTCAGCCACTGCAGGATGCGGTGCAGCAATGACCTGTTGTAAATGTGGTAGGGGGTGGCAGTAGTGGGCTGGTGGCTGCGCCGGTGATGGGATGGCCAGAAGGCTGGAGGCTGAAGGGGACCGGCCGCACAGGGGCCCGGCTGAGGTGTGTTACTTTCCTCCTCCTTCTCTTCCAAGACCATCAGCGGCCGGTATTCTAGCTGAATATGCTCTAGCCCCTGCCACCGCAAATAGGCCACTATCTCCTGCCTAGTGGGGATGAAGAGACAAAGGGGCCGATTCCGATTCAGGCCGGAAATCACTCCGACCGAGCCGGACCCGGAGAGATTTCCGACCGAATCGGACTCTGGCAGTCCGACCGAACGAGTACGATGCACACGCATGCAATCGGACTCGAGTCGGTCGGACTCCCATTGAAGTCAATGGGAGCCGGACGTACAATGCGTACGCGGGCTCCCATTGACTCAATGGGTGCGAGGCGAACAAGGGCACCCCCTACAGCGGGTACGCCTCGATGCGACTTGCGGCGTACATGCACAGGTAGGGGGGACCCATGGGTCCCCCCTGTGTGCGACTCGCGCGGCTACGCATACAGGGGGGTCAGACACGGACCCCCAAAGTCCGGCTCCAACAGCTCTTTCGAGCCGGATGACGCGAGTCGGTCGGACTGCTCGAGGCACGCATCGTACTTGCCCGGCCGGGGAACGTCTCCATTGCGTGGTGCGAGTCGTGTCTGTGTGAGTCGGTCGGAGCGGTTCGGACCCGCAAACAAGTCGGTCGGCGATTTCGCATGTTAAGCCGAATCCGATTCGGTGCCCTACCGGCCGAGATCGGAATCGGCCCCAGAATATCGATGGAGAAATATCGAGTTGCTTGAATATCAAGTCAAGAATATCGATGGTTTAAAATATTGTGTATTTTAGAAAGTTCGATTTTGGAAATATCGATGTAAAATATATTGTTGTAAATAATATCGACTATTTGTAGTTTTTTGTTTTTGTTTAATGTTTTAATTCTGTTTTTAATATTTTAGAAGTATTTATTTTATATGTATACATTTATTTTTTAATATTAAAATGTATGTTTTTATTGTATTTTCACTTATTTTTAGGAGCGGGATGTTGGATTTATAGGGGATAAGGGTGGGGATTAATTTAAAAATATTTGTTTAAAGTATTAAGTATTTTTTTTTATTTGATGTAGAATTTTAGGAGCAGGATGTCGGGTTTATAGAGGAAAAGGGTGGGGAATAATTTAAAAATGCTTGTTTAAATTACATTTTTAAATATATAAAAATATACTAATGAAAAATTAACAAAAATTCTTAAATTAAAAATGTAACATTTTAAATGTAAAACATTTTTTGAAGGTTTTTTTAGGTGTAAATATTTTCATGTAAATATAAAAAGTATTACAAATATTTTTTTAAATTTATAAATTAATTAAATAACAATTTGTGAGTAACATTATGTTTATATTTATGTATATATAATATTTTATTTTTTTGTATTACAAATGTTTAAAATATTAATAATTTATCTATAATTTTTTTAATGTGGAAAAATCTGGAAATGTAAATTTTTATAATTTATTTTTAATCTTTACCATTTTTTAAATATTGTGATTTATATGTAGTTATTTTTTTAATGTTTTTTTTTTTTGTAACAATTTTTTAGAACTGTTTGTTTAAAATGTTTAAATGTATTAAAAATGTATATATTTTTATACATTTATATTTTTTTCATCGTTTTGGAATTTTATAATTTTTATATGTTTAAAGTTTTTACATTATTTAGCACTTTCCCTGAGTTTAGTTGGTTTGGAGTTGTAATAGTAATTTTTATGATTTATTATCCAGCACTTTCCCTGAGTTTTGTTGGTTTTGGAGTTGGAATAGTAATTTTTCAGGGTTTATTATCCGGACTTTCCCTGAGTTTAGTTGGTTTGGAGTTGGAATAGAAATTTTTCATGGTTTATTATCCAGCACTTTCCCTAAGGTTTAGTTGGTTTTGGAGTTGGAATAGTAATTTTACATGGTTTATTGTCCAGCACTTTCCCTGAGTTTAGTTGATTTGGAGTTGGA
Source organism: Calotriton arnoldi (assembly GCA_963921515.1). Classification (NCBI taxonomy): domain Eukaryota; kingdom Metazoa; phylum Chordata; class Amphibia; order Caudata; family Salamandridae; genus Calotriton; species Calotriton arnoldi. Next base: position 42,267 of record CAWUFW010023779.1, on the reverse strand, counting down.
ATGGTAATTTTTTATGGTTTATTATCCAGCACTTTCTTAGATTTTATATGTAAATTAAAAATAAAAAAGGAGACGTATGACAGTTTTTATTGTTAACATTTGTATTCACCAAAAAATGTATTTATTTTAGTTGTTTGCAATTAAATTGTTTTTATTCAGTTTTATTATACAATTTTTGAAAATATTGAAAAACAAGATTAACAGATTTTGATGTTATTCAGAATACATTATAAAGCATAAAACATTTTTAACATATATTTTAATGTACATTTAGAACATTACAAATATATTTTTAAACACACATATTTTTTTAAACAGTTTTAAAAAATGATACATTTATATGCAAGCATAGTTATGTAGTGGTAAAATAAGTATATTTTCAGTACTTTCATTACAGACTTTTTGATTTTTATTATTTATCATTTATTTTAAAGAAAAGTAAACATTTTAGTACATTTGTTTTTACATGATTTTTTAATACATTTCCGATAATTTTAATTTTGAAATACAATTATATAATATGAATTTTACATTGTAATAGTTTGTACATTTTGGGGCCGAATCCGATTCGGGCCGGAAAACGTACCGACCGACTCGGTACGGGAATTAAGTCCGACCGACACGTACCGGCGCTGCCCGAACCGGGTAGTACGATGAAATGCATGAGAATCACGACCGACTCGTACGGAACTCAAGCCGTACGACCGACCCGGACGGAAACAAGCTATCCAGCCGGGAAACCACGCGAATCGAACCGACCGACACGCACCAGGAATCAACCCGAACGAAATGTACCCGCAAACTCCGACCCGCGCAGTACGATGCAATGCGTGCAAAACCAGACCGACTCGCACGGAGCACAAGCCGTACGACCGACACGCATACAAAAGCCAGCCGAAACAACACAAAACTCCGCGACCGACTCGTACGCCGCACATGAAACCTAGCTGAAACACAGCGGGAACGACTCGGTGAACATCGCACGAGATAACTGCAGCATCCTACTCGGTCAGAAGAACGTCTCCTACATGCACCAAAAATACTAAGTAAAAAGACAAAAAAAAGGGCCAAACAAGCAATCACAAAGCCAATAAATACAGGGGTAAAAAAAAAATGGAACAAGGACACACCCCCAACTCCACCTATATAAAGGCCACAAATCCCTACCATGATCCTTTGCAAATTCCACTGACCTGCCAGCACAGAACACCATCAGACAGCAACCACAGATACACTCACAGCTCATCCATCACACAAGCCACACACCATTAGCACCTCAACATATAGCACCCTCACACACACCCAGCAAAACCTACACTCACCCACCCTCACTTGCACACACACATCAATCACCACCACCACCCATCATCATGCCCCCAAAGAAGAATCCAAAGTTCCTAGATAGTGAATTGGAAGTCATGGTAGACGAGATCCTCAGGGTAGAGCCACAGTTGTTTGGCACATTGGTCCAACAGACCCCCATGGCGCAGAAAACCAAGATGTGGGAGAGGATCATCGACAGGGTCAACGCACAATCACCATGTTTGCGGACAAAGGAAGACATCCAGCACAGGTGGTATGATGTGCGCAGGAGGGTCAGGGACCTACTGAAGAAGGATTACCTCCTGAGTCAGCACACCGGCAGTGGCCCTCCTGCCAAACCAGTATACCTCAGGCCCTGGGAGGAGAAGGTGCGGGCCATCTTACCACCAGTGAGCGTATATGGACTAACAAACATCCCAGAGCCTGGTGAGTACACAACTAATATACACAATATGGTGTGACAATACACACACATCACTGTCAAGGGGATAGTCAAACCATGCACCCGTAGCAAATCCACAACAACCAAAAGATAATCATCCCTAGATGTGAATGCTAGTCAGACAAACACAATACCTGCCATCTCATAGTGATATGTAACTGTGTCATGACATGTACAAACCTAACAACAAATACAGCAAGGCAGTGGCACAAATATAACCAACAAACAAAGTCAGATATTTTGCCACCACTAGAACACCACCTCACAGGGAAGCTCACTGAAAGGAAGGAATTCTGTGTATGCTGGTGAAGTCAGTGTAGCCAATAGCATGATGGGAGTTGTAGTCACAGATATTGGTCACCCTCACAATTGGTCCATCAACACCACCCTGAACCATGCTCACATCACAGGGAGTGAAAAAGGACTGACAAGATGGCTGACACTGGGTACTGCTGTGGGGAGCACAAGGCCCTGCTGGGAACTGTGCACCAACCAACAGCAGGACACCACTGGCTGACATCCTGAAAGCCAACTTGCACTCCCTGCAATGGAAGCACGTTCCATGGTGGGATATCTGGCTGGGTGGGAAGGAGGACTGACAGCACTGACCATAGTTACAAGCAGTTACCCTCACACACCCCCTCAACACTAACTCCACATAACCCACCTGGGAGAATGCAATGCCTCACACTCCAATTGAAGATCCCACAAAGAACCACCACCCTGGGTTATGCTGTGTGAAGCACAGGGACACTCTTGGGACCTGTAGCCAAACAACCACCAGGACAACACTGTCAGCCATCCTGTCAGCACAGGCACACTACCCCACAGGGAAGCAGAGTCAAAAGGAAGGAAGTATGGGCATGCTGGGAAGGGGGTGTAGGCAATAGCATGATGGGAGTGGTAGTCACAGCTCGACATCCCCCACCCACATGGCCCAGCAAGCTAGCACTGAAGCATGCACACCTCACAGGGAGTGAAAAGCCACTTCAAAGATGTCTGACACTGGCCTCAGCTGTGGGGAGCACAAGGCCCTGCTGGGAACTGGGCACCAACAAACAACAGGACCACATTGTCAGCCAACTTGCCATTGCTGTCACACTCACACAAAGTGAAGTCCACTCAAAAGGAAGGAAGTATGGGCATGCTGGGAAGGGGGGTGTAGGCAATAGCATGATGGGAGTGGTAGTCACAGCTCGACATCCCCCACCCACATGGCCAAGCAAGATAGCACTGAAGCATGCACACCTCACAGGGAGTGAAAAGCCACTTCAAAGATATCTGACACTGGCCTCAGCTGTGGGGAGCACAAGGCCCTGCTGGGAACTGGGCACAAACCAACAGCAGGACACCACTGACTGACATCCTGAGAGTTAACCTGCACCCACTGCAAGGGTGGCATGCTTCATGGTGGGATAACTGGGCTGGGGGAGAAGGAGGGCCGGATGGCAACCAAATACCACCAATGCTGGTCATGCACACACCTCAACATTCACATTGAAATGCCACAGGTTGGCAGGACAATGTGCTACACCAATATCAACCTCTGACTGTCACAATTTAGGAGAATGCAATGTACAGGCCCGCATCCAGAGGTACAGTCACAACTGTCAGGTGTTTGAACCATTGATGCCTGTAGAAACATAACATACAATATGTGTCTCTTCCAAAAACAGGTGATGATGGGGACACAGCAGCAGACGATGAGGAGTCCCTGTCCCAGGCTCCGGGGGACACTGAGCTCACTGGTGTGGATCAGCCTCTGCCCACCTCGGATGGCGAAGACCTACCTGGACCCTCCGGTGTGAGTCATCATGCAGCACCAGCAGGACCAACATCTGCACCCCCTGCACCCACCCCTCCAACAACTTCCAACACACAGGCCACCCCTGCCAACACGGACAGACCAAGGACCACCGATGACAACAGCACAGGGACCCAGGCTCAATGTGGAGCAACTGACAACGAGCCCAGTAACAACCCCCAAGTGGGCCCACGGTCACCTGTGCATGCCACCGCAGGTCCCGCACGTGTCGCCAGGGGTGGTGGGAGGGGTGGTAGACATAGGTCGCTGTTTGCAGAGGGGTCTGTTCTGCATGATGACCCACAACTGGCACGCATTGCGGATGCGTACCAGAATAGCACCGGAGAGGTCAGCCAGGTAGTGGGGATCCTCAAGGACATTCAACAGCAGCAGGCTGCCCATCATGCCCGCTTGGACTCACACATGTCCCGTGTTGAGACACACATGTCCTGTGTCGAGACACACATGTCTGGCATGGAGTCCAAGTGGGACACATTGGAACAACTGACAGCGGTGCATAGGGACATATTGACATGCCTCCGCCAGATTAGCACCAACATGGCTTCACCTCCCTGTGTGCCCACAACATCTGGTGCTGCAACAACTGCAAATGCCACAGGGAGGGAGGCTGACTCTGGCGGAGAGTCCTCTGCACCGCAGCAGCCTGCACCTGAGGTCCCCCAAAGAAGAGGGGCCGTCCGAGGAAGGAAAACTGAGAGGCCGATGGGCATGTACATCCCCCAGGAACCCAACACCTGTTCTGGAACTTTTCCTCTGTGTGCAAACTGCACGCCCTGTTGAATGCAACCCAACTCTCCCACATGACATGGGGAGCTTACGTTGGCCCAATGTATCAGATGACTGTGGACTTTACTCAGGACATTTCTGCTACCAAGACTTCCAACTCACATGGGAACTTTGGATTCCAATCCCAATGTACAGCACCCACCATCCTGTGCACTATCCTCACACATGTATGTAAATAAACTCACTAATACACCATACTTGCCTCTGTTGTGATTCCAACGTGATTTCAGTCATGGAGATGGTGATCTGATAAATGACACTGTGCATGCTAACTGCTACAGCAAGTCCAACACCGTCATGTGAGTCATGGCGACGTGGCACATATGAGGGAGACACACCACTAGGGCTACACAACACATACACACCAGGGCCATCAGACTCATTGCCTACACTGATGTTGGCAGGAAATACAGTGGAATGCACAGACACCACACCTATCCAGAGTCTGTGTCAACTAGCCCACAGGTGCAGTAAGCAAATGTCAGTCAGATGTGTGACCACAGACAACGCACATCCCAAAGTGAAGCACAGGTTTATTACACATTTGCAACATGTTGTTTCCACTACAAATGCTAGGTAATCCCACGTGGATGTGGCCACAAAGTCAAAAAGTGCAGAAGATAGAAAGTCCAGGGGTGTGTGGCACATCACCTGTAGGGAAACGACTGCTGCCACCCTGAAAGCTGAATCATGGAGTCGGGGGATCCAAGTTGACCAAACAACTCTGTAAGCACCCTGTGAAGGACAGACATGACACACAGTCAAAACCACTGAAGAACAGCACAGAACTGCAATACTCATGCCCAATGCATGTCACAAGATAACTACACAAACACAAGTTAGCATGTCAACACTGTTGGGCAGTACAGACTACCTGCAAGGACACATCGCTGCACGCATCCCGTCAAGTAGCACATGGCCACACTCAAACAGCACCAGAGCACCACCCACACATATCATGCAAACTCAAATCATTGACATGACAACTCTCTGGATACTCACATTCAGCTGAAGAAGTTGGTGATGAGCTGTGTGCGGACATCACCATCATCATCATCATCATCACTGGCATCGTGGACCAGGCCAGGATCCTCCACAGGTGGCGGACGTTGGTCATCGTCATCCAGGATGAGAGGCAACTCCTTCCGCACTGCCAGGTTGTGTAGCATGCAGCAGACGATGACAATCTTGCACACCTTTGCTGGGGCATATGGGAGGGCCCCTCCTGTCTTGTCCAGGCAGCGGAAGCAGCTCTTTAGGAGACCAAAGGTCCGCTCGATCACTCTCCTGGTCCGACCATGTGCCTCATTGTAGCGCATCTGGGCTGGTGTCACAGGGTTCCTGAGGGGTGTCAGCAACCACGGCATGTTGGGGTATCCGGAGTCACCTACAGACAGACAATTGCACATTAGCTGAGTTTGAAAAGTGGGCGGAATACAACATCGCAGAACACACACAATGGTATAAAGTCAGTACACACCGACAAGCCAGGCACGCTGGTTCTGCATCTGTGACATCATCCTCGGGATGCTACTACTCCTCATCACGTAGGCATCGTGTGCCGAACCGGGGAAATGGGCACACACATGTGTGATGCTCATATCTGCAAGACATACCACCAGAGCATTGATCGAATGGTAATGTTTACGGTTCCGGTATGCCTGCTCATGTGCCTGTGGTGGTACCAAAGCCACATGTGTCCCATCAATGGAGCCAATGACATGTGGCATCCTCCCCAGGGCATAGAAGTCACTCTTGACGTCAGTGAGTTGTTGACGTGTTGGGAAATAGATGTACTGGTTCCGGCATCTCAACATTGCCCCCAAAACATCGCGTAGCACACGGCTGAACATAGTCTGTGACATCCCACCAGCAGTCGCCACAGTGTGTTGAAAGGTACCGGTGGCAAAGAAGTGTAGGGCTGCCATCACCTTCACCTTGGGGGTCAGCGCTGTAGGGTACGGCCGGCCAGGTTGCATATGTGGGGCCAAGCGCACTGCCAAATCCTCAATCAGCTGCCTGGTGAAGCGGTACCGTCGGATGCTGTCACGTTCCACCATCGTTGCCAGGTCAGGGAATGGTCTATGGACAGCTGGAGCCCTGCAGTGCATACATGAAGAAAGCAAGATTGTCAGTCACCCCACATATGTGCCGCCCACCATACTCAAATTCACATGATACTTCATTACGAGACACAAGTACTTGATGTGTGTGCGGTTCTGTTTGGACATATAAGGCACCAACATGGACATCATCTAACAACTCTGTTCAACATGTGTTGACAACAGGTTCCAGGGTGTGCTATGGGAAACCATTAGGCTGTGTCACGGTACCCATTTACTGCTGTCACGTTCCACACACACACCACAGTGACATGTCTGGACAGATGCGCCACAGGCATCACAGCTCATTGACAGGTAGATTCCCAGGGATCCTGTCTTGCCACATGGACACTGGCATGACATGGCGTATCATGTACACGTCAGAAAAACAAACATGGCTCCCACAGGTAGTGGCCCCTGTTGCCTCTGCAGGACAGACATGGACGTCTGTGACACACACACGCACAACATCAAAGTCCATGCACAAACAACGTGGATGTGGAGACTGTCTCCCATTGTGCACATGGAGTCAGAGACATCAGAAACACAACATGCACACAGACTGTGGAGGGCCATCACTATTGTGGCAATGGGTCACCCTGTGACGTACATGCCTTCCCACATGTGAGCCTGGGGGTATGTGACATGTCATACACATACACAGCCTGGAAATGTGACCATGCCACATGCTCCAAAATGAACAGTTGCACATCACAGTGGTCAGGTGCACAACACACAAAGGATCCTGTCCCCATGAACACATGCACAGCCTGGGTGTGGCTGCCCCCAAGTGCCACCCCAAAAACCACATGTTTACCCCCATACACAGAAAAGGTAATGCAGCCTTACATGCCTTAGATACAGTGTGGACTGGGTGTGGTGTTGTAGGTGTGCCCCTGAGTCCCTGGAAAGTTTATGTGGCTGGCATAGGTTCACCAGTGACAAGCATGGTGAGATATGCGTGTGACCTGTACAGGGACGCGTTGTACAGCAATGGACCGATCGGTGTGCCCGCACGGCCCATTGCATCTGTAGTGAGCGGGTACGCGTTGTACAGCAATGGACCGAGCGGTGTGCCCGCACGGCCCATTGCATCTGTTGTGAGCGGGTACGCGTTGTATCCCAGAATACGCGTTGTACAGCAATGGACCGAAGCGGTGTGCCCGCACGGCCCATTGCATCTGTTGTGAGCGGGTACGCGTTGTATCCCGGAATACGCGTTGTAGCAGCAATGGACCGAGCGGTGTGCCCGCACGGCCCATTGCATCTTTGTGAGCGGGTACGCGTTGTATCCCGGAATACGCGTTGTACAGCAATGGACCAATCGGTGTGCCCGCACGGCCTATTGCATCTGTTGTGAGCGGGTACGCGTTGTACAGCAATGGACCGATCGGTGTGCCCGCACGGCCTATTGCATCTGTTGTGAGCGGGTACGCGTTGTACAGCAATGGACCGATCGGTGTGCCCGCACGGCCCATTGCATCTGTTGTGAGCGGGTACGCGTTGTATCCCGGAATACGCATTGTACAGCAATGGACCGAGCGGTGTGCCCGCACGGCCCATTGCATCTGTTGTGAGAGGGGACGCGTTGTATCCTGGAATACGCGTTGCACAGCAATGGACCGAGCGGTGTGCCCGCACGGCCCATTGCATCTGTTGTGAGCGGGTACCCGTTGTATCCCGGAATACGCGTTGTACAGCAATGGACCGAGCGGTGTGCCCGCACGGCCCATTGCATCTGTTGTGAGCGGGTACGCGTTGTATCCCGGAATACGCGTTGTACAGCAATGGACCGAACGGTGTGCCCGCACGCCCCATTGCATCTGTTGTGGGCGGGTACGCGTTGTACAGCAATGGACCGATCGGTGTGCCCGCACGGCCCATTGCATCTGTTGTGAGCGGGTACGCGTTGTACAGCAATGGACCGATCGGTGTGCCCGCACGGCCCATTGCATCTGTTGTGAGCGGGTACGCGTTGTACAGCAATGGACCGATCGGTGTGCCTGCACGGCCCATTGCATCTGTTGTGAGCGGGTACGCATTGTACAGCAATGGACCGATCGGTGTGCCCGCACGGCCCATTGCATCTGTTGTGAGTGGGTACGCGTTGTATCAAGGAATACGCGTTGTACAGCAATGGACCGAGCGGTGTGCCCGCACGGCTCATTGCATCTGTTGTGAGCGGGTACGCGTTGTATCCCGGAATACGCGTTGTACAGCAATGGACCGAGTGGTGTGCCCGCACGGCCCATTGCATCTGTTGTGGTCGGGTACGCGTTGTACAGTAATGGACCGATCGGTGTGCCCGCACGGCCCATTGCATCTGTTGTGAGCGGGTACGCGTTGTATCCCGGAATACGCATTGTACAGCAATGGACCGAATGGTGCGCACGCATTGGCTGGGGCCTGGCATGGCAACGGACGCGTTTTCGAAGCTTCAATGAGTCTGATGCAGTGAATTCAGTTGGCCAGCCACAACAATGTTGCAAATTCATGGGTGTCATGAAGTTGAAGTTTTGAAGGATGCTGGGGGCGTGTATTAGTGCTGCTATTACATGGATTGGTCAGATTCAGAAGATGCAAACGACTTGGACCTATCACTTTGGACACATGGGACAGTATCTGCCTCTGCAGCACACATATAATGCTGGCTGTTCCCCTGAGGGCTCACTTGCCTGCACTACATGTTCCAGGACGACATCTGCCACCAACACTGCTGCTGTCTCTGCATCCTCTGGCTACTGCAATGGCACGTACTGTGGAGAGAGCCCCAGCCTTCAGCCTTGAGGATAACCAGGCCCTGCTGGACAACCTCCTTCCACAGTACAGCAAGCTGTATGGGACACCAGGGGAGCAGGTGAGTGTGCTGTCCACTGCCTTACTAATTGTGCATGTTGTCTGACTAGCAAGACTTACAGTGTGCACACCACTGGCTAGCATGCTCACTGAGTAGTTCTCACCCCCCAAAGTGTGTAGTCACATGCACTGAACAGGTATAGTGCAGTAACAGTGCATTCCAACAAGGTTTACTTCCCATGCAATGATACCATGTAGTAACTGCTGGCAAACTGTTCATAGCCATCGTTGCACTGCCTGTGTACATCATATGCCCCTGTGATTGAGACATGTATATCCGACTGTGTGATGCACGGATATGTTGCATGTGCAGTAATGGCCTTTTCACTTTGTGATCCTCACAGGTTGATGCCCCCAGAAGCAGGAAATCTGGCTGACCATCGCCCGGGCAGTAAGATCCGTGGGGGTCTACAAGCGCCGGATCCGCAACTGCCAGAAGAGGTGGCAGGACCTTCGGGGCTGGACCCGGAGGATCGCAAGGGTCCAGCTGAAGCTGTCGCCTCCTCGCAGGAGGGGCGGACACCTGACCCTGACCCCCCACATGCTCTGGATCCTGGCGGTGGTCTTCCCTGACCTGGATGGGTAGCTGAAGGACAGACAGCAGCAAGGAGGGGGTGAGTCCATGACTGCACTGTGAACTCTGTCTGACATGCTATGTGCCCTCCTCTGGCCTGGTTAAACTTCCACAGTACATCAGTCTTGTGGTCCAGGACCCATGTCCCTCAATTGTGACATGCCCACTCCTCATCTGATACGCAGGTGTGGTCCTTACGGTCAGGAAATTGTGTCACTTGGGTACAGGGTCCTTGCATTTTGCTTTGCTCAAGGTGGGGGACAGCTTTTGTTCCCGTGACTTTGTGGTGGGCTTCATGGGTGGGTCGATTGCTCACACAATGCCTAAGTCGTGAAATGTAATCTGGGTGTAACTTTGATATGTGGTCCACTTGCTGATCTGAATCACCACATGTCCCTGGGGTATTTGGCACACCCCCATGCTGCGGGTGGGAACAATGTTTGGGCCTCAGGAGTATGTATGTCAAGTGTGTCACACATGCTTAGCCACCTGCCTACTGTCCAGGGCTCATCCCTCTTACAGGTGGAGCTGGACAGTCATGCCTACTCCAGGGCATACAATACACTCTGTACTCCCACTCCCGTGTATCAGCTGACATGTTGTGCTCAGTGACATGTTCCCTCAGGTGTCTGCCTCTGTGTCATTGTGCTGTGGCTTCGTTGTCAGGACTACTGGTATGTTTATCGGTAAGGGCTCAGCATGCCATCTGAGATGTGACCATGAGAGACGTTACTTCTGTGACTTATAGGTGTTTGATCACTTGACTGTGCACACAGGTGTATGCGACTGTGACTTTCAGGCAGCTGTTTTTCATTCACAGCACACTGTGAGGTGCTCAGGTTCTGAGAGTTGTGTTTCATGTCTCCCATATGTCCAATTGGTATGACGTGGACAAATACGAGTACAGATGATGTGGTTTGTGGGGGATGGACATGTGCACTTGTCACTTACATAACTTGCTTTCCCATGTCCTAGGATTGTGACACAGTGCAGACTGTTGTTGGCTGGCTGCCATGGCCATGTGACTGGAGACAGTGATGTATGACTTTGCACGCATGCCTGTGTCATGGCATTAAACTTCCTAAGAGTGATCCTGCAGGGGAGTGACATGTGCAACATGCACCCCATTGTGGCATTGACTATCCGGACATGGGTGCATCATGGTGTCTGGTGCTGGTATGCATCACATGCATTTCTATTTAGACTCTGGCCATCCCTTTATCCGGACACCTGCACTGACTCAGTGGCAAGAGATGTGATGTGTTCATGTTCACATACTTCACCGTGTTCTCTGCAATGTCCAACAACTGTGTAGGTGGTGCATGTGTCCACACTGGGGTATTACCATCAGACAGGCACCAGACAGATGGGTGCAAGGGCAGGAGGGGTGTGAGTTCCATGGTTGACGATCAGACTGACAATTGGCTTCTCAGAATCTGTGTGAGGACTTTTGGCAATGTTCAACTAAGGATGCCAGGGCTTGCTCTGTAATGTGCTGTACTTACTGTGGTGTGTGCGGTCAGTGCAGGTGACTGAGGTTTGTCTGTTTCCCTGATTGTTTGCAGATACATCCACGGCCACAGGAGGGGACAGCTCCACAGACCGGGAGGAGCTGCAGAGCCAGACTGGGTCAACAGCCGACGAGTGGTCGGAGGGACCCAGTGGCACGGAGGGCGAGGGAGCCACACCGAGGAGTCCTCAGCACCATCCACCTCAGCTGAGGACCACAGCAGCTCGGAGGATGACTCCCTTGTGGAGGCGGGTCTCAGCAGCCACCAAACCCCAGCTAGTCTGTCTGGGCCCGCCACCACCACCACCACCACCACCACCACCCTCCCATTGGCTCCCATTCCAGAGGTCCGTGGAGCCTCCCGTGTCCGGGAGCGTGTCTCCTTTGTGCCAGGCACCGCACCCCCTGCCCCTGTGTCCCCTGCTGCCCTGAGTGAGGAGTCTGTGTACCTACTTCGGCAGCTCCATGTAGGGCAGACAGCAATGCTGAGTGTCCTCCATGCACACACCACTCTGTTGACACAGCTGATGTCGTTCATGGAGGGCATCTCGACGGGTATGTCTGCCCTACAGAGGAGCAATAAGTCCATGGACTCCTCCCTGACGGTAGCAGTGTCCCTCCTCCAACAGTCCCTCACCCCTCCTACCTCTGCCCCATCCACACTTCCTGGCACCCTACCTGTCCAAAGCACATGCACACCTGCACAATCACCCAAACACACAGACACGAGCAGCACAGACACACCCAAAAGAAATCAAAGACGTGCACACAAGCATACTCAGGGGACTGATACCACACACACAGGGGATGGGGAACAGACACACACACAGGCATCCACAGTCACTCCGCAGTCCTCCAAATCCTCTCCCTCCAAGACCCCTTCCCTTGCCTCACCTGCAACCCCACCTACACAGCAGCTCTTCCTCTGTGACCTTAGCCTCTTCCCCTCCGATCCTGCTGATCCAGCATACCGGGGGAAGAGGAAGTCCACCCACACAGAGGGGAGTGCCCCTCGCCCCGGACACCCTCCCCCAGGCGCAGGCAGACTGAGGACCCCATTCAGAAGTCCCCCGGACCAGGAAGGGCAAGACCCCACCACCACCACCATGCAGCTCCACCACCCAGTCTCTCTCCTCCATCCCCCAGGCCACCACTCCACAGGTTCCACCGCCACACCCTGCCCCAGGTTCCCCCACACACCGATACCGAATCCCCAAACTGCTTAGGCCCTCCCCCCCTGCCACTTGCTCTTCCACCCCCAAACCAGACGCTCTGCCTGTTTGTGCCACTGGTGTGGAGACCGGGTCCCCCCTCTGTCCTGCCCATGTCATCTGCCCCCCTTCCACTCCCTTGGAGTCATGCACTGCAGTGGAGTCCACAACCACCCCGTCTGACTTGTGCCCTACAGTGGTGCCGGCCCCCCCTGAGTCAGACACCTCCACTGCAGTTGCCGGTGACACTCCTGCACCCACCACCCCTTCACTGCCTCCTTCTAGCATCCCCTGATCCTGTCCCTGCGGTGCCTGGCATGCCCCTCGTATGCCCCTCCAAGGGGGATGTCCCCTGTCTGTACCAGTGCAGGCAAGCAATGGCTGATGAGTTGTCACACATCACCCTGTTGGGACTGTGTATTTGGACTGGCCATTGGACTTAGTTTCTTTTAGAGTTGCAAATTTAGTTTGACATTTGCTGAATAAAGCCTCTTTTTGTTTACTTGTGGTTTTTCTTTTGATGTACATGATGTAGATGAGTATCATCATGCATTTGCAGTTGTAATAGTGTTCAGATCAGGAAAATGAAGTGTTACTGTGATGGACTCCATGTGGTCCATGGGATATGTGTCCTGATGTAGTCTGGATCTATAGCATCCTTTGCTGCAGTCTGAGGGTGTAATGTTCAGCATTTGACACAGGGATGTACGTTTTGCATTTGTAAATTAACATCTTTGTCTTACACTGATGCCCATCTGGTGGGCTTACCACTGTTCAATGTTTCTATTTCCCTGACTGTGTGCCCATCTCCACTGGACATGCAGTTTAGCACATCAATGTTGAAGGACTCATCTGTGTATACAGTGCAACTTGCTTGACACGTGTTTTGGGTGTATGCAGGTGACTGACGTGACACTCCCGTACCCAGGCTGATGTGAGCAGAGCCTTCAGTGTGTTGTAGTTGTTGACTCACTGACCGAGTGTTCTGCTGACATGTTTGAGTCGTGCACAAACAAGGTTTGGCACAGCGGACCTTCCACAGGAGTGGAGTGCCCTCATGGCAGTGTGTAATCCTGTGACATTGCCTGGGCCCGTGTTGTGTGTTGTGTAAGCATGTCTATGCGTGTTCCCTTCCCTTTTCCTACACAGGCTGTGTCCCTACGGATGTTCCTGTTTGTGATGCTTGCTGAGTTGTTCTGTGTGCATCCAGCATCTTGGACCTGGTTTCTCCGGGATGTGGGTGCATGGCGAACTAATGTTCATCAGGTTGTCATCCCTAGTTGTCTTTGTTGTCAGGGCTGGGGATGTGGGCAAACGCAGATGGGACACAGTCAGGATTCCTCTTGGCACTTGTTGGTTACACAAGTCATGTAATTTACAGTTTGTGTTAGCTTTCAGTGATTGTGACACGTTGTGTGCGTGACTGCTGCCACTCCTCAGGGTCAGAGATGCAATGTTGGAAGTTGTCTACGTGTGTTCTTTGTGGGTCACCTTGGCTTCTTCATTGGTGTGTGACTATGGCCGGGATCCCATTGATTGGGGTGGATTTCACGTCATGCCCATGTACCGCGTACTGTGCAGTGTGTCAGACATTCACGAGTCTTGTTGACTGGCCATGTGTGATGGGTTTCTGCACCTTAGTTCCCCCACCACCCCTGGGATTGTCATAGGTGCATGTGCAATGTCACCAGTCCATGTGAGCTTCACTGCTGCACATTGGTGTAGATCAAGGTGTGTGGTGTTGAGTGTGTGCAAATGTGAGTTGTTGCACGGCTAGACCCCTACCTCCATATTGGCCTTGGCTGGCAGGCCATGCTGATTGATTTGTGCTTGTGTAGGTGTGATGGTAGTTTGTTGCTCAGGACACATGGCTGTGGTTCACAGTGTGAATGACATCTACCTTTGTCATCACAGTGGGATTATCATGCAGGCTAGTGTCACCACAATGTGGGGTCCCTGGGGGTAGTGCTGTGGTGGGTCTGTCTCTTGCTGTGTTAGTTGCTGTTCCTACAAGCTTGTGTGACATGTGTAATTTGGGCTCCCTCTCATCTAACAATGCCTGTTTGCCCACATAGGGGAATCCGATCCATGAGTTACTTTTGTGTGGCACTATGTTGACATCTGTGTAATAGGGATTCAGGCCTCCTCATGTGTCGTGTGTTTGCCTGGGGACACTGGCACACCACCCCCCTCACCTATTGTGTTTGATATGCAGTGCGAGTCTGCCTGTTTGTGTTTGTGCATTTGCACCACTGCATTGGCATATCTTGAGTGTGCCATTGGCTGTACGTTTTTTGGTGGCTTTCCCCTGCTGTCCCTGGGACTCCTAGGTCATCAGTCAGCACAATGATCATGGTTTGCATGTCCCATTGCTGCCATGGTATGGTATTTGTTCACCTGACATCTACAGTCTCCACAGGATATCTACATTTGTGTGTCCATTGGTGCAGATATGTGGCTCTGCATTATGATAGTCACTTCTGTCATTGTGTTATTTGCGAATGTTGACAATGTGAGCCCCCATGGGTGATGTTTGTATGCACATGGCCAAAACGATGTTTCATTGCCACTGCACTGTTTGCCTCACCCAATCTATGTTGCTATGGGACACAAGCACTACTATGCCACTGATGTGTTTGTTATTGTGTGACCAGGAATCATCCATGCAGTTTGGCTTTTGCAGCTTTTACCATGACTGCACTTACCTTTTGGTCACTGTGGTGATGGGGCTTTAGGCCCCATTGCCACACTGTTCAAAATGTGCTTCAGCTATGGACCCCACATTTACCTTTTGGTCACTGTGGTGATGGGGCTTTAGGCCCCATTGCCACACTGTTCAAAATGTGCTTCAGCTATGGACCCCACACTTACCTTTTGGTCACTGTGGTGATGGGGCTTTAGGCCCCATTGCCACACTGTTCAAAATGTGCTTCAGCTATGGACCCCACACTTACCTTTTGGTCACTGTGGTGATGGGGTGTTAGACCCCATTGCTACAGTTCATGGTCTGCTTGCATTGTGGAGGCCACATACATTTATGTGTGACACATGTGATAGGGGGTCACATTGTATGTTCAATGTCATGTTCAGTGTTGTAGGCATTTGACACAGACTACACACGCTTGTCATGGTGTTGGGGGAGATGTAATTTTCAGACATTCCTTATGTGGGAGTATGCTGGTTGTGTCATGCATTACCCGTCCTATGAGTAGGGGTGGTGGTAGTGGCAGGCATCCAGCCCCCCATGAGTGGGGATGGTAGTAGTGGCAGGCATCCAGGCCCCCCTGAGTAGGGGTGGTGGTAGTGGCAGGCATCCATCCCCCCATGAGTGGGGATGGTAGTAGTGATAGGCATCCAGGCCCCCCTGAGTAGGGGTGGTGGTAGTGGTAGGCATCCATCCCCCCATGAGTGGGGATGGTAGTAGTGACAGGTATCCAGGCCCCCTGAGTAGGGGGTGGTAGTGGCAGGCATCCATTCCCCCATGAGTGGGGATGGTAGTGGTGACAGGCATCCAGGCCCCCTGAGTATGGGTGGTGGTAGTGGCAGGCATCCATCCCCCATGAGTGGGGATGGTAGTAGTGACAGGCATCCAGGCCCCCTGAGTAGGGGGGTGGTAGTGGCAGGCATCCATCCCCCATGAGTGGGGATGGTAGTGGTGACAGGCATCCAGGCCCCCTGAGTAGGGGTGGTAGTAGTGGCAGGCATCCATCCCCCATGAGTGGGGATGGTAGTAGTGACAGGCATCCAGGCCCCCTGAGTAGGGGTGGTGGTAGTTGTAGGCATCCATCCCCCATGAGTGGGGATGGTAGTAGTGACAGGCATCCAGGCCCCCTGAGTAGGGGGTGGTAGTGGCAGGCATCCATCCCCCATGAGTGGGGATGGTAGTGGTGACAGGCATCCAGGCCCCCCTGAGTATGGGTGGTGGTAGTGGCAGGCATCCATCCCCCCATGAGTGGGGATGGTAGTAGTGACAGGCATCCAGGCCCCTCTGAGTAGGGGGGGTGGTAGTGGCAGGCATCCATCCCCCCATTAGTGGGGATGGTAGTGGTGACAGGCATCCAGGCCCCACTGAGTAGGGGTGGTGGTAGTGGCAGGCATCCATCCCCCATGAGTGGGGATGGTAGTAGTGACAGGCATCCAGGCCCCCCTGAGTAGGGGTGGTGGTAGTGGTAGGCATCCATCCCCCCATGAGTGGGGATGGTAGTAGTGACAGGCATCCAGGCCCCCCTGAGTAGGGGTGGTGGTAGTGGCCTCAGCTGTGGGGAGCACAAGGCCCTGCTGGGAACTGGGCACCAACAAACAACAGGACCACATTGTCAGCCATCTTCCCATTGCTGTCACACTCACACACAGTGAAGTCCACTCAAAAGGAAGGAAGTATGGGCATGCTGGGAAGGGGGGTGTAGGCAATAGCATGATGGGAGTTGGAGTCACAGATATTGGTCACCCTCACAATTGGCCCATCAACACCACCCTGAACCATGCTCACATCACAGGGAGTGGAAAAGGACTGACAAGATGGCTGACATTGGGTACTGCTGTGGGGAGCACAAGGCCCTGCTGGGAACTGTGCACCAACCAACAGCAGGACACCACTGACTGACATCCTGAAAGCCAACTTGCACTCCCTGCAATGGAAGCACCTTCCATGGTGGGATATCTGGCTGGGTGGGAAGGAGGACTGACAGCACTGACCATAGTTACAAGCAGTTCCCCTCACACACACCCTCAACACTAACTCCACATAACCCACCTGGGAGAATGCAATGCCTCACACTCCAATTGAAGATCCCACAAAGAACCACCACCCTGGGTTATGCTGTGTGAAGCACAGGGACACTCTTGGGACCTGTAGCCAAACAACCGCCAGGACAACACTGTCAGCCATCCTGTCAGCACAGGCACACTACCCCACAGGGAAGCAGAGTCAAAAGGAAGGAAGTATGGGCATCCTGGGAAGGGGGGTGTAGGCAATAGCATGATGGGAGTGGTAGTCACAGCTCGACATCCCCCACCCACATGGCCCAGCAAGATAGCACTGAAGCATGCACACCTCACAGGGAGTGAAAAGCCACTTCAAAGATATCTGACACTGGCCTCAGCTGTGGGGAGCACAAGGCCCTTCTGGGAACTGGGCACAAACCAACAGCAGGACACCACTGACTGACATCCTGAGAGTTAACCTGCACCCACTGCAAGGGTGGCATGCTTCATGGTGGGATAACTGGGCTGGGGGAGAAGGAGGGCCGGATGGCAACCAAATACCACCAATGCTGGTCATGCACACACCTCAACATTCACATTGAAATGCCACAGGTTGGCAGGACAATGTGCTACACCAATATCAACCTCTGACTGTCACAATTTAGGAGAATGCAATGTACAGGCCCGCATCCAGAGGTACAGTCACAACTGTCAGGTGTTTGAATCATTGATGCCTGTAGAAACATAACATACAATGTGTGTCTCTTCCAAAAACAGGTGATGATGGGGACACAGCAGCAGACGATGAGGAGTCCCTGTCCCAGGCTCCGGGGGACACTGAGCTCACTGGTGTGGATCAGCCTCTGCCCACCTCGGATGGCGAAGACCTACCTGGACCCTCCGGTGTGAGTCATCATGCAGCACCAGCAGGACCAACATCTGCACCCCTGCACCCACCCCTCCAACAACTGCCAACACACAGGCCACCCCTGCCAACACGGACAGACCAAGGACCACCGATGACAACAGCACAGGGACCCAGGCCCAATGTGGAGCAACCGACAACGAGCCCAGTAACAACCCCCAAGTGGGCCCACGGTCACCTGTGCATGCCACCGCAGGTCCCGCACGTGTCGCCAGGGGTGGTAGACATAGGTCGCTGTTTGCAGAGGGGTCTGGACTGCATGATGACCCACAACTGGCACGCATTGCGGATGCGTACCAGAATAGCACCGGAGAGGTCAGCCAGGTAGTGGGGATCCTCAAGGACATTCAACAGCAGCAGGCTGCCCATCATGCCCGCTTGGACTCACACATGTCCCGTGTTGAGACACACATGTCCCGTGTCGAGACACACATGTCTGGCATGGAGTCCAAGTGGGACACATTGGAACAACTGACAGCGGTGCATAGGGACATATTGACATGCCTCCGCCAGATTAGCACCAACATGGCTTCACCTCCCTGTGTGCCCACAACATCTGGTGCTGCAACAACTGCAAATGCCACAGGGAGGGAGGCTGACTCTGGCGGAGAGTCCTCTGCACCGCAGCAGCCTGCACCTGAGGGTCCCCCCCCAAAGAAGAGGGGCCATCCGAGGAAGGAAAACTGAGAGGCCGATGGGCATGTACATCCCCCAGGAACCCAACACCTGTTCTGGAACTTTTCCTCTGTGTGCAAACTGCACGCCCTGTCGAATGCAACCCAACTCTCCCACATGACATGGGGAGCTTAAGTTGGCCCAATGTATCAGATGACTGTGGACTTTACTCAGGACATTTCTGCTACCAAGACTTCCAACTCACATGGGAACTTTGGATTCCAATCCCAATGTACAGCACCCACCATCCTGTGCACCATCCTCACACATGTATGTAAATAAACTCACTAATACACCATACTTGCCTCTGTTGTGATTCCAACGTGGTTTCAGTCATGGAGATGGTGATCTGATAAATGACACTGTGCATGCTAACTGCTACAGCAAGTCCAACACCGTCATGTGAGTCATGGCGACGTGGCACATATGAGGGAGACACACCACTAGGGCTACACAACACATACACACCAGGGCCATCAGACTCATTGCCTACACTTATGTTGGCAGGAAATACAGTGGAATGCACAGACACCACACCTATTCAGAGTCTGTGTCAACTAGCCCACAGGTGCAGTAAGCAAATGTCAGTCAGATGTGTGACCACAGACAACGCACATCCCAAAGTGAAGCACAGGTTTATTACACATTTGCAACATGTTGTTTCCACAACAAATGCTAGGTAATCCCACGTGGATGTGGCCACAAAGTCAAAAAGTGCAGAAGATAGAAAGTCCAGGGGTGTGTGGCACATCACCTGTAGGGAAACGACTGCTGCCACCCTGAAAGCTGAATCATGGAGTCGGGGGATCCAAGTTGACCAAACAACTCTGTAAGCACCCTGTGAAGGACAGACATGACACACAGTCAAAACCACTGAAGAACAGCACAGAACTGCAATACTCATGCCCAATACATGTCACAAGATAACTACACAAACACAAGTTAGCATGTCAACACTGTTGGGCAGTACAGACTACCTGCAAGGACACATCGCTGCATGCATCCCGTCAAGTAGCACATGGCCACACTCAAACAGCACCAGAGCACCACCCACACATATCATGCAAACTCAAATCATTGACATGACAACTCTCTGGATACTCACATTCAGCTGAAGAAGTTGGTGATGAGCTGTGTGCGGACATCACCATCATCATCATCATCATCACTGGCATCGTGGCCCAGGCCAGGATCCTCCACAGGTGGCGGACGTTGGTCATCGTCATCCAGGATGAGAGGCAACTCCTTCCGCACTGCCAGGTTGTGTAGCATGCAGCAGACAATGACAATCTTGCACACCTTTGCTGGGGCACATGGGAGGGCCCCTCCTGTCTTGTCCAGGCAGCGGAAGCGGCTCTTCAGGAGACCAAAAGTCCGCTCGATCACTCTCCTGGTCCGACCATGTGCCTCATTGTAGCGCATCTGGGCTGGTGTCACAGGGTTCCTGAGGGGTGTCAGCAACCACGGCATGTTGGGGTATCCAGAGTCACCTACAGACAGACAATTGCACATTAGCTGAGTTTGAAAAGTGGGCGGAATACAACATCGCAGAACACACATAATGGTATAAAGTCAGTACACACCGACAAGCCAGGCACGCTGGTTCTGCATCTGTGACATCATCCTCAGGATGCGACTACTCCTCATCACGTAGACATTGTGTGCCGAACCGGGGAAACGGGCACACACATGTGTGATGCTCATATCTGCAAGACATACCACCAGAGCATTGATCGAATGGTAATGTTTACGGTTCCGGTATGCCTGCTCATGTGCCTGTGGTGGTACCAAAGCCACATGTGTCCCATCAATGGAGCCAATGACATGTGGCATCCTCCCCAGGGCATAGAAGTCACTCTTGACGTCAGTGAGTTGTTGACGTGTTGGGAAATAGATGTACTGGTTCAGGCATCTCAACATTGCCCCCAAAACATTGCGTAGCACACGGCTGAACATAGTCTGTGACATCCCACCAGCAGTCGCCACAGTGTGTTGAAAGGTACCGGTGGCAAAGAAGTGTAGGGCTGCCATCACCTTCACCTTGGGGGTCAGCGCTGTAGGGTACGGCCGGCCAGGTTGCAAATGTGGGGCCAAGCGCACTGCCAAATCCTCAATCAGCTGCCTGGTGAAGCGGTACCGTCGGATGCTGTCAAGTTCCACCATCGTTGCCAGGTCAGGGAATGGTCTATGGACAGCTGGAGCCCTGCAGTGCATACGTGAAGAAAGCAAGATTGTCAGTCACCCTACATATGTGCCGTCCACCATACTCAAATTCACATGATACTTCATTACGAGACACAAGTACTTGATGTGTGTGCCGTTCTGTTTGGACATATATGGCACCTACATGGACATCATCTAACATCTCTGTTCAACATGTGTTGACAACAGGTTCCAGGGTGTGCTATGGGAAACCATTAGGCTGTGTCACGGTACCCATTTACTGCTGTCACGTTCCACACACACACCACAGTGACATGTCTGGACAGATGCGCCACAGGCATCACAGCTCATTGACAGGTAGATTCCCAGGGACCCTGTCTTGCCACCTGGACACTGGCATGACATGGCGTATCATGTACACGTCAGAAAAACAAACATGGCTCCCACAGGTAGTGGCCCCTGTTGCCTCTGCAGGACAGACATGGACGTCTGTGACACACACACACACAACATCAAAGTCCATGCACAAACAACGTGGATGTGGAGACTGTCTCCCATTGTGCACATGGAGTCAGAGACATCGGAAACACAACATGCACACAGACTGTGGAGGGCCATCACTATTGTGGCAATGGGTCACCCTGTGACGTACATGCCTTCCCACATGTGAGCCTGGGGGTATGTGACATGTCATACACATACACAACCTGGAAATGTGACCATGCCACATGCTCCAAAATGAACAGTTGCACATCACAGTGGTCAGGTGCACAACACACAAAGGATCCTGTCCCCATGAACACGTGCACAGCCTGGGTGTGGCTGCCCCCAAGTGCCACCCCAAAAACCACATGTTTACCACCATACACAGAAAAGGTAATGCAGCCTTACATGCCTTAGATACAGTGTGGACTGGGTGTGGTGTTGTAGGTGTGCCCCTGAGTCCCTGGAAAGTTTATGTGGCTGGCATAGGTTCACCAGTGACAAGCATGGTGACATATGCGTGTGACCTGTACAGGGACGCGTTGTACAGCAATGGACCGATCGGTGTGCCCGCACGGCCCATTGCATCTGTTGTGAGCGGGTATGCGTTGTACAGCAATGGACCGAGCGGTGTGCCCGCACGGCCCATTGCATCTCTTGTGAGCGGGTACGCGTAGTATCCCGGAATACACGTTGTACAGCAATGGACCGAGCGGTGTGCCCGCACAGCCCATTGCATCTGTTGTGAGCGGATACGCGTTGTATCCCGGAATATGTGTTGTACAGCAATGGACCGAGCGGTGTGCCCGCACGGCCCATTGCATCTGTTGTGAGCGGGTACACGTTGTATCCCGGAATACGCGTTGTACAGCAATGGACCGATCGGTGTGCCCGCACGGCCCATTGCATCTGTTGTGAGCGGGTACGCGTTGTACAGCAATGGACCGATCGGTGTGCCCGCACGGCCCATTGCATCTGTTGTGAGCGGGTACGCGTTGTACAGCAATGGACCGATCGGTGTGCCCGCACGGCCCATTGCATCTGTTGTGAGCGGGTACGCGTTGTATCCCGGAATAAGCGTTGTACAGCAATGGACCGAGCGGTGTGCCCGCACGGCCCATTGCATCTGTTGTGAGCGGGTACGCGTTGTATCCCGGAATACGTGTTGTACAGCAATGGACTGAGCGGTGTGCCCGCACGGCCCATTGCATCTGTTGTGAGCGGGTACGGGTTGTATCCCGGAATACGCGTTGTACAGCATTGGACCGAGCGGTGTGCCCGCCCGGCCCATTTCATCTGTTGTGAGTGGGTACGCGTTGTATCCCGGAATATGCGTTGTACAGCAATGGACCGACCGGTGTGCCCGCACGGCCCATTGCATCTGTTGTGGGCGGATACGCGTTGTACAGCAATGGACCGATCGGTGTGCCCGCACGGCCCATTGAATCTGTTGTGAGCGGGTACGCGTTGTACAGCAATGGACCGATCGGTGTGCCCGCACGGCCCATTGCATCTGTTGTGAGCGGGTACGCGTTGTACAGCAATGGACCGATCGGTGTGCCCACACGGCCCATTGCATCTGTTGTGAGCGGGTACACGTTGTATCCCGGAATACGCATTGTACAGCAATGGACCGAGCGGTGTGCCCGCACGGCCCATTGCATCTGTTGTGAGCGGGTACGCGTTGTATCCCGGAATGCGCGTTGTACAGCAATGGACCGAGCGGTGTGCCCGCACGGCCCATTGCATCTGTTGTGGGCGGGTACGCGTTGTACAGCAATGGACCGATCGGTGTGCCCGCACGGCCCATTGCATCTGTTGTGAGCGGGTACGCGTTGTATCCCGGAATACGCGTTGTACAGCAATGGACCGAACGGTGCGCACGCATTGGCTGGGGCCTGGCATGGCAACGGACGCGTTTTCGAAGCTTCAACGAGTCTGATGCAGTGAATTCAGTTGGCCAGCCACAACAATGTTGCAAATTCATGGGTGTCATGAAGTTGAAGTTTTGAAGGATGCTGTGGGCGTGTATTAGTGCTGCTATTCCATGGATTGGTCAGATTCAGAAGATGCAAACGACTTGGACCTATCACTTTGGACACATGGGACAGTATCTGCCTCTGCAGCACACATATAATGCTGGCTGTTCCCCTGAGGGCTCACTTGCCTGCACTACATGCTCCAGGACGACATCTGCCACCAACACTGCTGCTGTCTCTGCATCCTCTGGCTACTGCAATGGCACGTACTGTGGAGAGAGCCCCAGCCTTCAGCCTTGAGGAGAACCAGGCCCTGCTGGACAACCTCCTTCCACAGTACAGCAAGCTGTATGGGACACCAGGGGAGCAGGTGAGTGTGCTGTCCACTGCCTTACTAATTGTGCATGTTGTCTGACTAGCAAGACTTACAGTGTGCACACCACTGGCTAGCATGCTCACTGAGTAGTTCTCACCCCCAAAGTGTGTAGTCACATGCACTGAACAGGTACAGTGCAGTAACAGTGCATTCCAACAAGGTTTACTTCCCATGCAATGATACCATGTAGTAACTGCTGGCAAACTGTTCATAGCCATCGTTGCACTGCCTGTGTACATCATATGCCCCTGTGATTGAGACATGTATATCCGACTGTGTGATGCACGGATATGTTGCATGTGTAGTAATGGCCTTTTCACTTTGTCATCCTCACAGGTTGATGCCCACCAGAAGCAGGAAATCTGGCTGACCATCGCCCGGGCAGTAAGATCCGTGGGGGTCTACAAGCGCCGGATCCGCAACTGCCAGAAGAGGTGGCAGGACCTTCGTGGCTGGACCCGGAGGATCGCAAGGGTCCAGCTGAAGCTGTCGCCTCCTCGCAGGAGGGGCGGACACCGGACCCTGACCCCCCACATGCTCCGGATCCTGGCGGTGGTCTTCCCTGACCTGGATGGGCAGCTGAAGGACAGACAGCAGCAAGGAGGGGGTGAGTCCATGACTGCACTGTGAACTCTGTCTGACATGCTATGTGCCCTCCTCTGGCCTGGTTAAACTTCCACAGTACATCAGTCTTGTGGTCCAGGACCCATGTCCCTCAATTGTGACATGCCCACTCCTCATCTGATACGCAGGTGTGGTCCTTACGGTCAGGAAATTGTGTCACTTGGGTACAGGGTCCTTGCATTTTGCTTTGCTCAAGGTGGGGGACAGCTTTTGTTCCCGTGACTTTGTGGTGGGCTTCATGGGTGGGTCGATTGCTCACACAATGCCTAAGTCGTGAAATGTAATCTGGGTGTAACTTTGATATGTGGTCCACTTGCTGATCTGAATCACCACATGTCCCTGGGGTATTTGGCACACCCCCATGCTGCGGGTGGGAACAATGTTTGGGCCTCAGGAGTATGTATGTCAAGTGTGTCACACATGCTTAGCCACCTGCCTACTGTCCAGGGCTCATCCCTCTTACAGGTGGAGCTGGACAGTCATGCCTACTCCAGGGCATACAATACACTCTGTACTCCCACTCCCGTGTATCAGCTGACATGTTGTGCTCAGTGACATGTTCCCTCAGGTGTCTGCCTCTGTGTCATTGTGCTGTGGCTTCGTTGTCAGGACTACTGGTATGTTTATCGGTTAGGGCTCAGCATGCCATCTGAGATGTGACCATGAGAGACGATACTTCTGTGACTTATAGGTGTTTGATCACTTGACTGTGCACACAGGTGTATGCGACTGTGACTTTCAGGCAGCTGTTTTTCATTCACAGCACACTGTGAGGTGCTCAGGTTCTGAGAGTTGTGTTTCATGTCTCCCATATGTCCAATTGGTATGACGTGGACAAATACGAGTACAGATGATGTGGTTTGTGGGGGATGGACATGTGCACTTGTCACTTACATAACTTGCATTCCCCATGTCCTAGGATTGTGACACAGTGCAGACTGTTGTTGGCTGGCTGCCATGGCCATGTGACTGGAGACAGTGATGTATGACTTTGCACGCATGCCTGTGTCATGGCATTAAACTTCCTAAGAGTGATCCTGCAGGGGAGTGACATGTGCAACATGCACCCCATTGTGGCATTGACTATCCGGACATGGGTGCATCATGGTGTCTGGTGCTGGTATGCATCACATGCATTTCTATTTAGACTCTGGCCATCCCTTTATCCGGACACCTGCACTGACTCAGTGGCAAGAGATGTGATGTGTGCATGTTCACATACTTCACCGTGTTCTCTGCAATGTCCAACAACTGTGTAGGTGGTGCATGTGTCCACACTGGGGTATTACCATCAGACAGGCACCAGACAGATGGGTGCAAGGGCAGGAGGGGTGTGAGTTCCATGGTTGACCATCAGACTGACAATTGGCTTCTCAGAATCTGTGTGAGGACTTTTGGCAATGTTCAACTAAGGATGCCAGGGCTTGCTCTGTAATGTGCTGTACTTACTGTGGTGTGTGCGGTCAGTGCAGGTGACTGATGTTTGTCTGTTTCCCTGATTGTTTGCAGATACATCCACGGCCACAGGAGGGGACAGCTCCAAGGACCGGGAGGAGCTGCAGAGCCAGACTGGGTCAACAGCCGACGAGTGGTCGGAGGGACCCAGTGGCACGGAGGGCGAGGGGAGCCACACCGAGGAGTCCTCAGCACCATCCACCTCAGCTGAGGACCACAGCAGCTCGGAGGATGACTCCCTTGTGGAGGCGGGTCTCAGCAGCCACCAAACCCCAGCTAGTCTGTCTGGGCCCACCACCACCACCACCACCACCACCACCCTCCCATTGGCTCCCATTCCAGAGGTCCGTGGAGGCTCCCGTGTCCAGGAGCGTGTCTCCTTTGTGCCAGGCACCGCACCCCCTGCCCCTGTGTCCCCTGCTGCCCTGAGTGAGGAGTCTGTGTACCTACTTCGGCAGCTCCATGTAGGGCAGACAGCAATGCTGAGTGTCCTCCATGCACACACCACTCTGTTGACACAGCTGGTGTCGTTCATGGAGGGCATCTCGACGGGTATGTCTGCCCTACAGAGGAGCAAGAAGTCCATGGACTCCTCCCTGACGGCAGCAGTGTCCCTCCTCCAACAGTCCCTCACCCCTCCTACCTCTGCCCCATCCACACTTCCTGGCACCCTACCTGTCCAAAGCACATGCACACCTGCACAATCACCCAAACACACAGACACGAGCAGCACAGACACACCCAAAACAAAGGCAAGACGTGCACACAAGCATCCTCAGGGGACTGATACCACACACACAGGGGATGGGGAACAGACACACACACAGGCATCCACAGTCACTCCGCAGTCCTCCAAATCCTCTCCCTCCAAGACCCCTTCCCTTGCCTCACCTGCAACCCCACCTACACAGCAGCTCTTCCTCTGTGACCTCGGCCTCTTCCCCTCCGATCCTGCTGATCCAGCATACCGGGAGAAGAGGAAGTCCACCCACACAGAGGGGAGTGCCCCTCGCCCCCGGACACCCTCCCCCAGGCCCAGGCAGACTGAGGACCCCATTCGGAAGTCCCCACGGACCAGGAAGGGCAAGACCCCACCACCACCACCACGCAGCTCCACCACCCAGTCTCTCTCCTCCATCCCCCAGGCCACCACTCCACAGGTTCCACCGCCACACCCTGCCCCAGGTTCCCCCACACACCGATACCGCATCCCCAAACTGCTTAGGCCCTCCCCCCTGCCACTTGCTCTTCCACCCCCAAACCAGACGCTCTGCCTGTTTGTGCCACTGGTGTGGAGACCGGGTCCCCCCTCTGTCCTGCCCACCTCATCTGCCCCCCTTCCACTCCCTTGGAGTCATGCACTGCAGTGGAGTCCACAACCACCCCGTCTGACTTGTGCCCTACAGTGGTGCCGGCCCCCCTGAGTCAGACACCTCCACTGCAGTTGCCGGTGACACTCCTGCACCCACCACCCCTTCACTGCCTCCTTCTAGCATCCCCTGATCCTGTCCCTGCGGTGCCTGGCCTGCCCCTCGTATGCCCCTCCAAGGGGGATGTCCCCTGTCCGTACCAGTGCAGGCAAGCAATGGCTGACGAGTTGTCACACATCACCCTGTTGGGACTGTGTATTTGGACTGGCCATTGGCCTTAGTTTCTTTGGAGTTGAAAATTTTGTTTGACATTTGCTGAATAAAGCCTCTTTTTGTTTACTTGTGGTTTTTCTTTTGATGTACATGATGTAGATGAGTATCATCATGCATTTGCAGTTGTAATAGTGTTCAGATCAGGAAAATGAAGTGTTGCTGTGATGGACTCCATGTGGTCCATGGGATATGTGTCCTGATGTAGTCTGGATCTATAGCATCCTTTGCTGCAGTCTGAGGGTGTAATGTTCAGCATTTGACACAGGGATGTACGTTTTGCATTTGTAAATTAACATCTTTGTCTTACACTGATGCACATCTGGTGGGCTTACCACTGTTCAATGTTTCTATTTCCCTGACTGTGTGCCCATCTCCACTGGACATGCAGTTTAGCACATCAATGTTGAAGGACTCATCTGTGTATACAGTGCAACTTGCTTGACACGTGTTTTGGGTGTATGCAGATGACTGACGTGACACTCCCGTACCCAGGCTGATGTGAGCAGAGCCTTCAGTGTGTTGTAGTTGTTGACTCACTGACCGAGTGTTCTGCTGACATGTTTGAGTCGTGCACAGACAAGGTTTGGCACAGCGGACCTTCCACAGGAGTGGAGTGCCCTCATGGCAGTGTGTAATCCCGTGACATTGCCTGGGCCCGTGTTGTGTGTTGTGTAAGCATGTCTGTGCGTGTTCCCTTCCCTTTTCCTACACAGGCTGTGTCCCTACGGATGTTCCTGTTTGTGATGCTTGCTGAGTTGTTCTGTGTTCATCCAGCATCTTGGACCTGGTTTCTCCGGGATGTGGGTGCATGGCAAACTAATGTTCATCAGGTTGTCATCCCTAGTTGTCTTTGTTGTCAGGGCTGGGGATGTGGGCAAACGCAGATGGGACACAGTCAGGATTCCTCTTGGCACTTGTTGGTTACACAAGTCATGTAATTTACAGTTTGTGTTAGCTTTCAGTGATTGTGACACGTTGTGTGTGTGACTGCTGCCACTCCTCAGGGTCAGAGCTGCAATGTTGGAAGTTGTCTACGTGTGTTCTTTGTGGGTCACCTTGGCTTCTTCATTGGTGTGTGACTATGGCCGGGATCCCATTGATTGGGGTGGATTTCACGTCATGCCCATGTACTGCGTACTGTGCAGTGTGTCAGACATAGAGGAGTCTTGTTGACTGGCCATGTGTGATGGGTTTCTGCACCTTAGTTCCCCCCACCACCCCTGGGATTGTCATAGGTGCATGTGCAATGTCACCAGTCCATGTGAGCTTCACTGCTGCACATTGGTGTAGATAAAGGTGTGTGGTGTTGAGTGTGTGTGCAAATGTGAGTTGTTGCACAGCTAGACCCCTACCTCCATATCGGCCTTGGCTGGCAGGCCATGCTGATTGATTTGTGCTTGTGTAGGTGTGATGGTAGTTTGTTGCTCAGGACACATGGCTGTGGTTCACAGTGTGAATGACATCTACCTTTGTCATCACAGTGGGATTATCATGCAGGCTAGTGTCACCACAATGTGGGGTCCCTAGGGGTAGTGCTGTGGTGGGTCTGTCTCTTGCTGTGTTAGTTGCTGTTCCTACAAGCTTGTGTGACATGTGTAATTTGGGCTCCCTCTCATCTAACAATGCCTGTTTGCCCACATAGGGGAATCCGATCCATGAGTTACTTTTGTGTGGCACTGTGTTGACATCAGTGTAATAGGGATTCAGGCCTCCTCATGTGTCGTGTGTTTGCCTGGGGACACTGGCACACCACCCCATCACCTGTTGTGTTTGATATGCAGTGTGAGTCTGCCTGTTTGTGTTTGTGCATTTGCACCACTGCATTGGCATATCTTGAGTGTGCCATTGGCTGTATGTTGTTTAGTGGCTTTCCCCTGCTGTCCCTGGGACTCCTAGGTCATCAGTCAGCACAATGATCATGGTTTGTATGTCCCATTGCTGCCATGGTATGGTATTTGTTCACCTGACATCTACAGTCTCCACAGGATATCTATATTTGTGTGTCCATTGGTGCAGATATGTGGCTCTGCATTATGATAGTCACTTCTGTCATTGTGTTATTTGTGAATGTTGACAATGTGAGCCCCCATGGGTGATGTTTGTATGCACATGGCCAAAACGATGTTTCATTGCCACTGCACTGTTTGCCTCACCCAATCTATGTTGCTATGGGACACAAGCACTACTATGCCACTGATGTGTTTGTTGTTGTGTGACCAGGAATCATCCATGCAGTTTGGCTTTTGCAGCTTTTACCATGATTGCACTTACCTTTTGGTCACTGTGGTGATGGGGCTTTAGGCCCCATTGCCACACTGTTCAAAATGTGCTTCAGCTATGGACCCCACACTTACCTTTTGGTCACTGTGGTGATGGGGCTTTAGGCCCCATTGCCACACTGTTCAAAATGTGCTTCAGCTATGGACCCCACACTTACCTTTTGGTCACTGTGGTGATGGGGCTTTAGGCCCCATTGCCACACTGTTCAAAATGTGCTTCAGCTATGGACCCCACACTTACCTTTTGGTCACTGTGGTGATGGGGTGTTAGACCCCATTGCTACAGTGGTCATGGTCTGCTTGCATTGTGGAGGCCACACACATTTATGTGTGACACATGTGATAGGGGGTCACATTGTATGTTCAATGTCATGTTCAGTGTTGTAGGCATTTGACACAGACTACACACGCTTGTCATGGTGTTGGGGGGAGATGTAATTTTCAGACATTCCTTATGTGGGAGTATGCTGGTTGTGTCATGCATTACCCGTCCTATGAGTAGGGGTGGTGGTAGTGGCAGGCATCCAGCCCCCCATGAGTGGGGATGGTAGTAGTGACAGGCATCCAGGCCCCCCTCAGTAGGGGTGGTGGTAGTGGCAGGCATCCATCCCCCCATGAGTGGGGATGGTAGTAGTGACAGGCATCCAGGCCTCCCTGAGTAGGGGTGGTGGTAGTGGTAGGCATCAATCCCCCCAAGAGTGGGGATGGTAGTAGTGACAGGCATCCAGGCTCCCTGAGTAGGGGGGTGGTAGTGGCAGGCATCCATCCCCCATGAGTGGGGATGATAGTGGTGACAGGCATCCAGGCCCCCTGAGTAGGGGTGGTGGTAGTGGCAGGCATCCATCCCCCCATGAGTGGGGATGGTAGTAGTGACAGGCATCCAGGCCCCCTGAGTAGGGGGGTGGTAGTGGCAGGCATCCATCCCCCATGAGTGGGGAAGGTAGTGGTGACAGGCATCCAGGCCCCCTGAGTAGGGGTGGTGGTAGTGGCAGGCATCCATCCCCCATGAGTGGGGATGGTAGTAGTGACAGGCATCCAGGCCCCCCTGAGTAGGGGTGGTGGTAGTGGCAGGCATCCATCCCCCATGAGTGGGGATGGTAGTGGTGACAGGCATCCAGGCCCCCCTGAGTAGGGGTGGTGGTAGTGGTAGTGGCAGGCATCCATCCCCCTGAGGGTGGGGATGGTAATGGTGACAGGCATCCAGGCCCCCCTGAGTAGGGGTGGTGGTAGTGGTAGGCATCCATCCCCCCATGAGTGGGGATGGTAGTAGTGACAGGCATCCAGGCCCCCCTGAGTAGGGGTGGTGGTAGTGGCAGGCATCCATCCCCCCATGAGTGGGGATGGTAGTAGTGACATGCATCCAGGCCCCCCTGAGTAGGGGTGGTGGTAGTGACAGGCATCCATCCCCCTAAGGGTGGGGGTGGTAGTGATGACAGGCATCCAGGCCCCCCTGAGTAGGGGTGGTGGTAGTGGCAGTCATCCATCCCCCCATGAGTGGGGATGGTAGTGGTGACAGGCATCCAGGCCCCCCTGAGTAGGGGTGGTAGTAGTGGCAGGCATCCATCCCCCTGAGGGTGGGGATGGTAGTGGTGACAGGCATCCAGGCCCCCCTGAGCAGGGGTGGTGGTAGTGGTAGGCATCCATCCCCCCATGAGTGGGGATGGTAGTAGTGACAGGCATCCAGGCCCCCCTGATTAGGGGTGGTGGTAGTGGCAGGCATCCATCCCCCCATGAGTGGGGATGGTAGTAGTGACAGGCATCCAGGCCCCCTTGAGTAGGGGTGGTGGTAGTGGCAGGCATCCATCTCCCTAAGGGTGGGGGTGGTAGTGGTGACAGGCATCCAGGCCCCCCTGAGTAGGGGGGGTGGTAGTGGCAGGCATCCATCCCCCATGAGTGGGGATGGTAGTGGTGACAGGCATCCAGGCCCCCCTGAGTAGGGGGGGTGGTAGTGGCAGGCATCTATCCCCCCATGAGTGGGAATGGTAGTGGTGACAGGCATCCAGGCCCCCCTGAGTAGGGGTGGTGGTAGTGGCAGGCATCCATCCCCCCATGAGTGGGGATGGTAGTAGTGACAGGCATCCAGGCCCCCTGAGTAGGGGTGGTGGTAGTGGTAGGCATCCATCCCCCCATGAGTGGGGATGGTAGTAGTGACAGGCATCCAGGACCCCCTGAGTAGGGGGGGTGGTAGTGGCAGGCATCCATCCCCCCATGAGTGGGGATGGTAGTGGTGACAGGCATCCAGGCCCCCCTGAGTAGGGGTGGTGGTAGTGGCAGGCATCCATCCCCCTGAGGGTGGGGATGGTAGTGGTGACAGGCCTCCAGGCCCCCCTGAGTAGGGGTGGTGGTAGTGGTAGGCATCCATCCCCCCATGAGTGGGGATGGTAGTAGTGACAGGCATCCAGGCCCCCCTGAGTAGGGGTGGAGGTAGTGGTGGGCATCCATCCCCCTGTGGGTGTGTATGGCATTGTTGATGGCCATCCCACCCCTATGGTTCTGCTGTTGCTAGTGTGCGTCATTTGTGCATCCCTATGTGTGTGTGACATATTTCGGGTACGTGTCGTTTGTTGGTGTTGTTGGTGTTTGACTTACCGTCTGCGCCGTACGCGTCCGTGCCGGTTCCGGTAATAGATGTAGAGTATAGGTAGAACCTGCGCGATGGGATTCATGCTTGGGTCGTCTCGTTCGGGTTTCGCGTGTCTTCGACACGTACTCGTCGCTGGCTTGTTCGTCTCGTAGCCGTGGATATTCTTGTGGCGCGAATCGGAGCTTATGTACGGCTCTCCCGGATGCTCAAACGTGCCGGACGTAGCGACGGGTCCGGCGCGTACGGAAGGCGCATCGTACTAGTCCAGCCAGAAGGTGCTGTGTATTTGCTTCCGTGCGACTCGAATCGGCGTTTACGGATCCGGCTCGGGCGGGGAACAGGAGCTGAAATGGGTGAGTACGGTTCGCTCGGAATCTGGGCTGTTATGCGCATCGTACTTGTTCGTTCGGACGAGGGTTCGAATCGGTCGGGAAACACGCGTTCGGCTGGTATTTTTTCAGGACGAATACTGTTAGGTGTGCTTGCGGCCGAGATCGGAATCGACCCCTTTGTTTTTATTACTTATTATATTAAATATTATTATTTAAAAAATTATATTTAATATATTAAATAATTTACACATTTCTCATAGAATATATTTTTGTATAATATATTTTTCTACTTAAACATTGTTATATTGTTTGCTCAGTCACAATACTTTTCTTGTAATTTTATATGTTGAAGGTAAGCACATCAAAGAAATATATATTTGAATACATATTAAATATTATATTTTATGTTTTGTGTTAATATAATATTTAATATATATTTTAATTTTTGTACATTTTTTCTATATTTGTATATTGTCTTTTCAAAATATAAAAATATATATTTAATTTTGGGGATTTTTTGGGATATTTCTTGTCTTTAGATATATTCTTGTCTATGGGGAGGTAGTCTTTTTTCATTTTTATTACGCAGCCATTTTTTTCTATTTGCTCACTTTTCTGTCTATCTGTTTAGTATTTAGGTCATTTTGGAAGACGGAACCTCATGGTTGGGAGCTGTGTTTCGTTGCTTAAGGTAAGTTTGATTTAATTTACTTTTAAGGTAAGTTTTGGGCAGGGGGAGGTAGTAGTAGTGTAGTTAGACTTGTTAGGGTATTAAATGCTCATTTTTTGTGTAGTTTAGTTTTGTTTTGGTACTTTAGTGTTTGATGTGTTTGACGTAGTTTTGAAGAGTAGTAGAGGGTTATATATTGTTAGTTATGTGATTTAAAAAAATGTTATGTTGTTTTTAATGTTGTAATTAATGTGTGTGGGTTTGTATATGTTATTGTGGGAGGGTGTTGTTTTTTTTTGCAGGTTTCCCGTATCGTTAAGGTATGGTGCTGAAGAAGCGTTTTTTTTATTAAAGGAAAATTTATTGTTTCTTTGAAACAAATTACTTTTTTACATTTCCTTTTATCTTTCGGGTTTGTTGGATGGTTTTTTTAAACTAATTTTCGTGGTTTTGAGGGTTTCCTTATTGAGAGGATTGCATTGTTGGAGCTTTTTTTATACAGTTGTATTTTTACATTTGTTTTAGGCCTTCCTTTTCTAATGGATTTCTCTTACGTTTTAAATACTATAGATTTGTTTGTTTTTGAAGACCATCTACTGCGAAAAAACTGTAAGGGGGACATTACGATGGCGGGCGGACCGTAATGGTGAATGGGACCGTCCGCCATAGGAGCGGTGGTCCCGCCGTGGGTATTAGGATGCCACCGCCACGGTGGCGGTGGCATCCCCTATTCCCAGCATTGTGGTGGGCGGTGCTCACAGCACCGCCCGCCACAATGCTGGGAATGCACGTTGGGCATTCACATGCACAAGGTGACAGGCACCGCGCAGTGCCTGCCACTTTGTCCATGCCAATGCAGGGGGGTACCATAGGTACCCCCCATGTGCACCCCCCACCCCCTAACATCTTGGGGGCCCACAACGGGCCCCCAAAAGTGTAATCCGCCTGGCTTTCCATTGCGGAGTCTCCGCCATGGAGAGCCCTGCACCGCCGCCCATCATAATATGGATGGCGGTGTCTTGCAGACACCGCCACCATCTTATGTATGTTTTCCTTCTGGTCGACGAGTCGACCGGCGGAAAAGCGGCGGACGGTCTTTTCGTGCGCCGCGGACCCCCAGCCATCATAATATGGCGGGGGAAAATGTTAGGCGGGTGGTGTGAGATAGCGGGCGGATCGCCACCGCCATACGGGTGGTGGCGATCCGCCCGCTATCATAATGGCCCCCTAAGTTATTTTTTATTATTATGGGTGGGAAATGTGTTTTGTTAACATTTGGTTTGCTTGATTCTTTTTTATTTTAATAATTATATTATGTCATATATTTTTATGTATGTTTTTAAGTTTTTAAATTACTTAATTATAATTATTAATTTAAAAAAGAGTAGAAATATGTTGCTGAATTGTTTTGAAATTTTTAAATTCTGCATGGTGTTTGCTATTGTCTTATGTTTAAAGTATAGATTTGGCGATTCTGTCTAAGGGGGTCATTATGATAGCGGGCGGATCGCCACCGCCCGTATGGCGGTGGCGATCCGCCCGCTATTTTACACCGCCCGCATTCCATTTCTCCCCCGCCATATTACGATGGCGGGGGGACCCCGACAGACGGAAAGACCGTCCGCCGCTTTTCCGCCGGTCGACGAGTCGACCGGGCGGAAAAGGGGCATAAGATGGTGGCTGTGTCTGCAAGACACCGCCATCCATATTATGATGCATGCGGAGATGTGCCTTTCCATGGCGGCAACGCTGCCATGGAAAGGCATACAGTCTTTTGCAATGGGGGCCCGTTGCGGTCCCCCGGGGGAGGGGGGGTGGGGGTGCACCTACATTGGCATGCACAGGGTGGCAGGCACCGCGCAGTGCCTGTCACGTTGTGGATGCCAATGCGCAACATGCTTCATTCACATTGCGGCGGGTGCTGCTCACAGCACCGCCCGCCGCAATGTATATGATGCGGGATGCCACCGCCACCGTGGCGGTGGCATCCTACTAGACATGGCGGGACTGCCGCACCTCTTGCGGGCGGTCCCGTTTGCCATCGTAATGATGCCCTAGGTGTTCTAGTCCTTTTGTGTTTGGGCAGAGTCTAGTTTTGTGTTGTAGGTATTCGTACATTGTTTTTGTTTGTTTACTAAGTTTAGGACCTATTTTAGTGAGGGAATGTTCTAGCCTTAGTTCTTGATGAATGTGTTCTTTTTTGATGGCTTCTATTAGTTTGTGTAAAGTTGGTTGTCCTCTCCCTATTGTGGCTTGGAAGGCATTGTGCCATCCTTCCACTTCGTTATTTGTTTTAGCTTTTTGTGCTAGGGTGATTTGATAGAGGTTCCACCAGGAGATTTGGAACTTGGGTTGTGTTCAGTGCCCTGACCTATGTAGTCTTCCTACCCAGGTCCCTTCAAAGTAGTCAAGGAAGGGTGTTAGTTTTGTTTCGTTGGCTTGGTAGAAAGGACTTGCAATAAGTATATTAAAGTGGTTGGTTACTTCTGTTGTTGGTACATAGGCCAGGGCTATTAGTTTTTTGATTTGATAAGCAAAGTTGCTGTTTGTGGCATAATCTATACTAAGGGAAGATTTTTGGAGATGTCTGCAGATACTTTGGTTGAAATAATAGCAACCTTGTATTGCAGTATGTGGATATATTATTAAATTGACTGAATCATTGCTTGCTTGAAATCTATTATTATTTTTTGAGGGAAGTAGTTTTCTGTCTGTTGTTTTATTATTGTGAGGAGTTCTATGTAGGTAGTATTTTGTTTGTTGGGGAGTAGTGCGTATATGAAGGGGATGTTAGTTTCTTCATATTCGCCATGGATGGTATAGAGTTGATAAAAGGGCTTAGGGCAAATTTAAATGTCCCATCCATCATCCATGTTTCACATTGCTTTAACTTTTGAATGTTGGTGTTGGTGGCAAAGATCATCTTTGTATGTGACTGTATATTCTTGTAAAATTTCGATTTCTGCAAAAGTTTGGGGGTGGGTGGTGTTTGAGCAGTAGATCTTTTAGTTCTGGCTATTAGGCGTTTTAGAGTTGGTATGGAAGGTAATTGTCTGTTACATGCTCAGGAACCCTAGTAAATACGTTTTTAATATTTGGGTACTGGTTTGTTGGGAACTGGTGCTTGCTTCTTTGATGGTTTCTAAAGCATCTCTCACCTCAATTTCTGTGACATTGGGGGGATGGTTGTGTTCCCTAGCATTAATAACATTTGTTTCAATTGTTGTTGCTCTCCCATAGCAAGAATTGGAGTAGTATTTACTACATTTCCAATGGGTTTTATTTTCTGTTATTTGTTCTTGCGTATGTATGTAGCACAGAAGTAGTTTCCCTTTTGTGAGGAGATGAACTTTGCCCCATTTCCTTTGTATATCTGTGAATGTATTTATATATATGTATTTATTAATTATTGAAGAGTAAACATGTTCATAAATTTATTACATTTAAAAATATACTTACATATATCTTGTTTTGCTTTTCTTGTTGGATACTTTTTCTATGTTTGTAGTTTATTCACTGGTTTCTTTTTTTCTGTTGGTAAAAAAGGAAAATGTTATTTTTATTGAAGTGTTACATTTATTTTGCTAGTTTCTATTATTTATTGGCTCATTACGATGGTGGACAGACTAAAGTCCGTCCGCCATCGTCACGGGAATTGGAACCGGCCGCCTATATGGTGGTGGTCCCGCCCATGAAATTACAATGCGACCGCCACCGTGGCGGTCGCATTGGGCATGTTTACCATTGTGGCGGGTGATGCAGGCTGCAGCACCCACCGCAATGGTAAAAATTCAGGTTTTGCATTTCCCTGCACTACATGGCAGGCATCATGCAGTGCCTGCCACATGTTGCAGGGAAATGTAGGGGGGCACCATAGGTGCCCGCTAAGTGCAGAAGGAAATCGCCCCTGCTGAAGGGGGGCCCGCAATGGGCCCCCGAAGTCAATCTTCGCCAGCCTTTCAATGGCGGGTTAACCGCCATTCAAGGCTGGCGGAGATGAAGCATCCTAATATGGTGGACGGTGCCTGCTAGGCACCGCCACCATTGTAGGTATGCTTTCCGGGTCCGACAGGCAATTGTAACGATTGCCTGTGTCGGACCCGTGTCAGACGGACTTCCCATCCATCAGCAAACCGCCCGCCATCCTAATTTGGTGGGCGGAGAATGGCGGCACGTTGGCGGTGAATCCGCCACCGGCAGGCTGCCGGTGGCAGATTTACTGCTATCGTGATGGGCCCCTTAGTCTCTATCTTTATTTAGTTGTTTTAAAAAAAACATACTTACTATTTTTAGTTGATGTAGTTTATTTAGTTGATGTTGTTTTGTTGAAGTCTGTAGAAGCAATTAAAATAAAAGTATTTGTTAGGTATGTTTAGCTTTTTTAATATATTTTTTAGTTTTAATCAGTTAACTCTTTTAGGGGCTCATTACGATGGGGGGCAGAAAAGCACTCCGACCGCCGTGCTAGCGGGAAATTGCCGCCCGCAGGTACCGCGACAAAACCGCCGGCCAGATTAGGATGCACCGCCAGAAACTCCCTACCGCGGCGGTCGGATTCCAGGATGCAGCGGCGGACATGCTGGAAATCCGTCCGCAGCAGTCGGATTTGCTGCGGAAAGGCCAAAGACCAACGTTTCCCCAGCGGCCAGGAACACATGGAGCTATCCGCAGTATTGCCACCGCCATCCTCGATTGGCCGGATTCTCCGCAGCGGTGTGGTGGGCTGTTTGTGGCATCGTAATACAACCGGCGGTCGCAACCGTATTCCGCATGGCGGTCCCTCCCTTTTGGCTCCGTCCGCCACAGCTGCAGAGGGGGATTTCTGGCGGTTCCCGGGACACCTCAGCGGACGGGAAATGGGCTATCTTTGCCCATCGTAATGCGGCTTACGCAAAGACCGCCGATGGAGTGCGGAAAAGGGCATTTTCCGCCACCGCCAGCACCGCGGATGTGCTACCGCCCGCCATCGTAATCAGCCTCTTAGTTTGTTAAGATATATACTTACTTTGTTTTATATTTTTGTTAATGTTGATTTTGTAGTTGTTTTGGAAGTAAATCGTTGTGAGTTTTCTAGGTGGAGTTTTAGTTAAGTTTAATCTGTGAAATATAAAGGAAAACATATTATATTTTTTGTTAATTTTTTTTAAGCTAATTTTATTTATTTATTTATTTTAAACGTTTTGTTCTTAACTTTAATGAGAGTTTTTTGTTTAGTTGTTTGTGTAGATGTTTTTTGTTCTGTTTTCTGTATCGCAAAGTTTCGTCCTTATGCAGTGTTTGTCCATTTCACGGTAAATTTTGTGTTATTTATTTGATTGTTTTTATAGTGTTTATTTAATTTGTTTGAGTTTTCTATTGGTTTGTGTTGGTGTAGTTTAAATTCACTTGTTGAGATAGCTTTTTTGATTTTTTGGCAGTTATAATTTAATTTGTTTAATGTTAATTATGTTTATTTAATGTTTGTTTTTATTTTATTTAGTAATATAATTAAAATGTATGCATTAATAAATGTTATATATTTTTATATATGTATTATATATATGTCTGTTTATTTTTGATAGTTGTGATATTTTGTATGTTGTAGTGTTTGTTTATTTATTTGTTTTAGATTTTTAAGTGTATTTGTTTGAGTTTTAGTTTTATTAATTTTGTAATTTTTTTTAACGTTTGATATATGTTATTTGTTTGTATTATGGAAAATAGTTTATTTTTATGTTTCAATGTTATTTTTTTGTATAGTTTGCATGTATTTTATCAATGTTTGTGTTGTTGATATTATGCATATGGATGTTTATATATGTTATTTTAATTTTATCAATATTTTTGTGTTCTTTTTTTTGTTGTCGATATTTTTGTCATCGTAATTTTTTTTAACGATATTTTTTTATCGATGTTTGTGTTATTATAGTTTTGTGTATTGGGTGTCGATATTTTTGTATATGATATTAATGACTCAGTAATTTTGTAGGTTGATATTATAGGACTCGATGTTGTGTCAGTGATCCCTGGTGGGTTGTCCGACCAAACAAAAAAAGCTAATTGTAAATAATGCTCTGTAAAAACAATTGTTTTAAATTACTGGGTGGCACAGTAGCAGTACATTACTGGTCCCTTAGGGCTATTTGAATTTGATGTGATTGTGATTAGGAGAGTCACAAGGCCAAAGTTATGTTTTACCTTCATATGCCTTGTATAGAAATTAAAAGCACTGACTGTGTGGCAGAAAAGTATTAAAAGGGAAAAACACCCTCAGATCAAAAATACAGTGATTTGATTATTTTTTTCTTCTAAAGGCTTTTCAATTAACTATAAACAGAGTCAGATACTTTTAGAAAATAAATTACCTCTCATTAATGAGTATGGCATTATGCACTATATGGAGTGGAAGTTGTGTGTTGTGCTAAAATAATAAAGCCATGCTCATTGCAAGCCAGCTCGTCGGCTAGTTTGCTACTGTCTGCAGCTGTAGTTTACAATTATCTATTTTTAATTACAATGGCCCTGTTCTTCGCCAAATGCATTTCTATTTCTACCCTGTCTCCAACAGGCAGATGAATAATAAATAAGATATTACGTCACACACCTCACGTATGAAATGCAGATATTAATATATTATCCTGTTTTTTGTAAGTAGACATTGGGGAAAATCAATCTGATGGACTGCACTATAGGAACAGGCTAATTTGATTGTATTTGGCACATTTATCACTGTGTATCCCATATGCCAAACTTGACATCAAATCATGCACTTATTCCTACTTTATACTGT
Organism: Calotriton arnoldi; assembly: GCA_963921515.1. NCBI lineage: Eukaryota > Metazoa > Chordata > Amphibia > Caudata > Salamandridae > Calotriton > Calotriton arnoldi. The sequence goes on along the minus strand of CAWUFW010023779.1, from coordinate 1,977 downwards.
GGCCTCCCACATCACCATATTTTTCCAACAAATTAATTTGCTGGTCAGTAAGCAAAGACAAATCACTTGATTTAATCTACTACAAGGGGTAGGGCAGAGGGATTAGACAGGTAGGGTATAGCCTTTTTGATATAGAATAGAGGGGCCACTACACTGTTAATCGATTCTTCATCTTTGGCTTATTCAGTCATTGTACAATTTGAAAGGGAAAAATCTGAACAAGTGTAAAATAAATCTGGTATGACAGACCATGAAATATATTCTTGAATCACTTCACTTCATATGGTTATAGAATTAAATGTGGCACATGCAACAAATGGATTTTCCAATTTGGTAGGCTGGCACGGAAGAACTTAGGAAAAAATAAAGGAGTGAAGTACTAAGGGGGTCATTACGATGGCGGGCGGACAAAGTCTGCCCGCCACCGCAATGGCCAAAGGGACCGCCCGCAAGAGGTGCGGCGGTCCCGCCATGACTATTATGATGCCACCGCCACTGTGGCGGTGGCTTCCCCTATTCCCAGCATTGTGGCGGGCGGTGCTCACAGCTGACATGCACAAGGTGACAGGCACCGCGCGATGCCTGCCACTTTGTCCATGCCAATGCAGGGGTGTACCATAGGTACCCCCCATGTGCACCCCCCACCCCCCCCAACATCCTGGGGGCCCGCTACGGACCCCCAACAGCGAAGACCACATCCCTTTCCATGGCGGCAACGTCGCCATGGAAGGGCTGCTTTCCGCCATCATCATAATATGGATGGCACCGCCACCATATTATACATGTTTTCTGCCCGGTCGACGAGTCGACCGGCGGAAAAGCGGCAGACGGTCTTTATAGTATGGCGGGGGGGAAATGTTAGGCGGGCGGTGTAGAATAGTGGGCGGATCGCCACCGCCATACCGGCGGTGGCGATCCGCCCGCTATCATAATGACCCCCTAAGAAGTGACTGAGTGGGCTAAGGGAAACAACACACTTTGGGGCCGATTCCGATTCGGGCCGGAAATCTCTCTGACCGAGCCGGATCCGGAGAGATTTCCGACCGAGCCGGACTCCCGCAGTACGACCGAGCGAGTACGATGCGGCCGTATGCTGCCCGACTCGATTCGGTCGGACTCCCATTGAAGTCAATGGGTGCCGTTCGTACAACGCGTACACGGGCTCCCATTGACTGAATGGGTACGTCGCAAACAGGGGGGCCCCCTACAGTGGGTACCCGTCGGTGCGACTCGCACCGTACATGCATGTTTAGGGGGGACCCTTGGGTCCCCCCTGTGTGCGACTCGTGCGGCTACGCGTGCAGGGGGGCCCGACACGGACCCCCGAAGTCCGGCTCCGACAACCTCTTTGGAGCCGGACGCTACGAGTCGGTCGGGCTGTTCGAAGCGCGCATCGTACTTGCTCGGTCGGGTAACGTCTCCATTGCGTGGTGCGAGTCGTGTCCGTACGAGTCGGTCAGAGCGGTTCGGACCCGGGAACGAGTGGGTCGGCGATTTCGCGTACGCTCGCATCGTAGTTGCTCGCGCGGACGACCGTACTAATCGGTCGGAAACTAGGCCTCCGAATCGGATCCGGTTAAGCCAAATCGGATTCGGTGCCCTACCGGCCGAGATCGGAATCGGCCACCTTGTGTGTTCATTTTGCAATGCAATGAAAACGTTGTAAATGCCACATTAACTGAAGCAGACACACATTACACAGCCAACACTGCAGTCAAAAAATTGACCCATACTGTGCTTCGGTCATAGGTGGAAAAAATCCCATGTGGGGAGTGGGGATGATGAATGATGGTTGGGATACATCTGGCCCACTTAACAAATACAGCGAGTCAAGCAAATGGAACAAAGAATTAAAAAATACCCCCACTCATAACTATAGCTTTGAATGATAACCCTACATAAGCCAAGTAAGCATAGTAGGTGAGCAGCATGCTCCTCATCGGAAGAGCTGCCTTACTTATTAAATCAAGTAATCCA
>CAWUFW010023778.1:0-69804 GCA_963921515.1 Calotriton arnoldi | reverse complement strand
TGGAATTACTGGAGTAACAAGTATTTGCAATGCAATAGGACTCGCATTTACACGAGACCTATTGCATTGGAAACAGGAGTGCGGGCGGGTGAGAAGGCACAAACGGGAGATGGGGTAAGGGGGGGCCGAGAAGTCACGGACTGCGGGAGGCGGCGGGGGGGTGGGGGAGACAGGGAAGAAAATAGTGTTTGGAGTAAAGGGGCAAGTAGCCATGGAAGGATACAATTGAGAACATGGCCGTCATGAGGAGGGACTTACAAGCCTATAACCAATCAGAAGGCAGCATTTAGGACCTAAGCCAATGAAAAAGATGGGCGGAGAGTGGGCGGAGCTTTCACGAAGCTTCCACGCTATACTGAATACTGCATGCCTCGCAAAGCGAGCAGCGCATGCGCTGCAACGCTAGGCTCGACCTAAAAAGAACAATTGATGGGCAGAATGCAGAACAATGTCATACATTCACCCCAGTACAGAGATCTGGGCCTAAATCCATAGTTTTTTTGCTCCCCATGCAATTCCAGTTTGAACCCAGCCATATGCAAATCACTCTTGACCCTTCGCCCAATGGGAACTGTTATGTTCCACATCGGTACCCCAATATAGACTCAGGTAGTCACCTAACCTTTCACCTATATTCTCCCCTATCATTACACTACATAACGATTCTTAGTACTGACCTTTTACCTAGTTACGGTACTGTCCAAAGATGACATGGGGTTTGCTCCGAGAAGCTTAAGCCTCATTCTTTATGCATGTGGATTCTTGGAATCACAGCAGGACAGCAGGCTTACCATCTCCTGCATAATAACTATGTATAAGGGTCATTCCTTCCGTCATCCTAGTCCAACATGACACAGCAAGGTATATCCCCAGGGGGTATCAATTTGGGTATATATACACCGTATCTTGCTGAGGTAGTCAGAGGAGAAAAGGACTTCCATGCCGACACACTGGCGCGAGACGCTGAGGCTCCTGCACGCAGACACTCCAGCTCGCAGTGGTCTGACATCCCTTGCAGGGTGTCCATTTCGAGACCAAGACGGGGTCCCACAGTCTCTCACTTCAGGTAATGGGGTTGACTTTATCCTAGAGAGGTTCTTGGCTTTACACCCACATACATGCTAGGTACACTTAGGTACATCTAGTTAGGGTCGCATCGTAGGAGTACGCATTTACTTCTGTCATGTATTATATATACTTGCCTGTATTCATTGTTTTAGCACGATGGTAGAAATCTACCATCCTTTTCCTCTGTTAGTGCTTATAATCATTTATATCTGTTACTGTCTAATGGTTGTTTCAGCACACCTATTTTACACTAGAATGACGCTGGTTCAATAAACGCTTATTGAAAAACGTCCCCACTGTTTATTCTGTGTATCTCTCTGAGACGAAGTGAGCACGAGTGACTGAGCGAAAAGTAGTACACTGTTTCCACGTTTCTGAGGGATCAGGGTTGTCATGTTCGATAGTTGCCAAGAACAATTCTCTCCTTGGTAAGAGGGGTTTCTAGTGCCACTGTGAGCTAGCTGGTATACAGGCTAACATACCCGGTTGGGGTGTCTAGAATCAGTTTGACACCAATCCTAAGTGTATGTTGTCTAAACGTGCAGATCCTATATAGGTTTATAGGAACTACACGACAGAACAGTCCAGCCCGAACTGCCAAGCCAGGTCCTCTCTGGACTGGAAACAAGCATCCTAGGACCGGTTTCGGGGTTTCACCCCTCATCATCCAGGATAGTTTGCCTCTAGTGGCACGGAAAAGCATGGGATCCACGTCTGGGCATACCCGTCCCACTTGGGGTGATAAATGCAAAAAGAACAATTGATGGACAGAATGCAGTACAATGTCATACATTCACCCCATTACAGAGATCTGGGCCTAAATCCATTGTTTTTTTGCTCTCAATGCCATTCCAGTTTGAACCCAGCCATATGCAAATCAGTCTTCACCCTGCGCCCAATGGGAACAGTCCAGCCCGAACTGCCAGGCAAGGTCCTCCCTGGACTTAAAACAAGCATCCTAGGACAGTTTTGGAGTTTCACCCCTCATCAGCCAGGATAGCTTGACTCCAGTGGCATGGAGAGCACGGGACCCACGTCTGGGCATACCCGTCCCACTCGGGGTGACAAATGCAAAAAGAACAATTGATGGACAGAATGCAGAGCAATGTCATACATTCACCCCAGTACAGAGATCTGGGCCTAAATCCATCGTTTTTTTGCTCCCCGTGCCATTCCAGTTTGAACCCATCCATATGCAAATCAGTCTTGACCCTGCGCCCAATGGTAACAGTCCAGCCCGAACTGCCATGCCAGGTCCTATCTGGACTGGAAACAAGCATCTTAGGACCGCTTTCAGGGTTTCACCCCCCATCAGTCAGGATAGCTTGACTCCAGTGGTATGAAGAGCACAGGCCCCACGTCTGGGCATACCCGTCCCACTCGGGCTGACAAATGCAAAAAGAACAATTGATGGACAGAATGCAGAACAATGTCATACATTCTCCCCAGTACAGAGATCTGGGCCTAAATCAATCGCTGTTTTGCTCCCCATGCCATTCCAGTTTGAACCCAGCCATATGCAAATCAGTCCAGACACCACGCCCAATGGGAACAGTCCAGCCTGAACTGCCAGGCCAGGTCTTCCCTGGACTGGAAACAAGCATCCTAGGACCGGTTTCGGGGTTTTACCCCTCATCATCCACAGTAGGTTGACTCCAGTGGCATGGAGAGCACGGGACCCACGTCTGGGCATACCCGTCCCACTCGGGGTGACAAATGCAAAAAGAACAATTGATGGACAGAATGCAGAACAATCATGTACATTCACCCCAGTACAGAGATCTGGGCCTAAATCCATCGTTTTCTTTTTTACCTGGCTTGGCAGTTCAGTCTGGACTGTTCCCATGAGGCACATGGTCAAGATTTGCATATGGCTGGATCTGAACTGGGGTGGCATGGTGAGAAAAAGAACAATGGATGTATCCCAGATCTATTGACTGGGGGAGAATGTTTGATTTGCTCTGCATTCCGTCCATCATCTGTGTGTCTTTTGCTTTCTTACCCTATGTGCGCCGGGTATGCCCAGGTGTGGGTCCCGGGCTCACTGTGCCACTGGTTTCAAGCTAGCCTGGCTCATGAGGGCTGATGCCCCGAAACCGGTCCCAGGATGCTTGTTTCTGGTCCAGGGAGGGTCTGGCTTGGCAGCTTGGTCTGGACTGTTCTCATGAGGCACAGGGTCAAGACTGATTTGCATATTGCTGGGTCTAAACTGGGGTAGCATTGTGATCAAAAGAACAATGCATTTTACCCAGATCTATTGACTGAGGAAGAATGTTTGATTTGCTCTACATTCCGTCCATCATCTGTGTGTCTTTTGCTTTCTCGCCCTAAGTGCGCCGGGTATGCCCAGACGTGGCGCCTGGGCTCACTGTGCCACTGGATTCAAGCTAGCCTGGCTGATGAGGGATGATGCTCCGAAAATGATGCTCCGAAACCGGTCCCAGGGTGCTTGTTTCTGGTCCAGGAAGGACCTTGCCAGGCAGTTTGGTCTGGACTGTTCCCATGAGGCACAGGGACAAGACTGATTTGCATATGGCTGGGTCTAAACTGGGGTGGCATGGTGAGCAAAAGAACAATGGATTTAACCCAGATCTATTGACTGGTGGAGAATGATGATTTGCTCTGCATTTCGTCCATCACCTGTGTGTCTTTTGCTTTTCTGCCCTAAGTGCGCCGGGTATGCCCAAACGATGGTCCCGGGCTCACTGTGCCACTGGATTCAAGCTACCCTGGCTGATGAGGATTGATGCCCCGAAACCAGTCCCAGGATGCTTGTTTCCAGTCCAGGGAGACCTGGCTTGGCAGTTCGGTCTGGACTGTTCCCATGAGGCACAGGGTCAAGACTGATTTGCATATGGCTGGGTCTAAACTGGGGTGGCATGGTGAGCAAAAGAACAATGGATTTAACCTAGATCTATTGGCTGTTGGAGAACGTTTGATTTGCTCTGCATTCCGTCCATCATCTGTGTGTCTTTTGCTCTCCCTGCTATCAGGCACGCCCTTGCCCACCAGCGATTGGGTGAACACTGCACACTTGTGATGTGCATTTCTAGAAGTCCTCTTCCATTTGCATACTATTGGATGTGGGTGGCCATTTTGCCGGCTTTTGAAAACTGCTGCTGAACCTACCTGTGGTGGGTGGGTCTGAACTCTGATTGGCCATTTTCATTTCAGTTTGAATGGCGAACTCCGGGAGGCTAGACTCCTGTTTGCTTTAAATGGATTCTAGAGGTCCACAGGGCTGAAGGAGGGTTTGCTAAGCATTTTTTCTGAGATATAGGGCTGTAGGCACCGGTAATCTCCTCTACGCAGTGGAGCAGAGTTTTTTTTGCCAAACTCCACACGTCAAGTGAAGCACAGAGTAGCAAAAACTCCTTGAACTCCGCCGGTGGAGTGGAGTTCACCGCTCACCCCAACTCATGAGATCTTATGGGGTGAAGTACAAAAAAAGGGCCACGGTCAACCAATAAGCAACATTCCTATTACGTGGTTGAAGAAATGCTATGATGTGATTGGCTGCAGAGCCAGCGATAGCTCAGATTGTCCTTGGTGCTTTGGAGGTGAAGGGCGTCTATTTGAGTTATGCTCAGCAGATGTGACTTAGGGCCTGGTTTAGATCTTGGGGGATGAGTTACTCTGTCACATTATAAGATATAATGGGATTTATATTTTGGCAGACGGGATATCCATCACCGTTGTGACATAGTAACCCATCCGCCAAGACCTAAATCAGGCCCATAGTTTGTAACTGAAAGAGACTCGTGTTTTCAGCTGCATTTAAGAAACAGCTCCAAGTTTAGGTATTTAATAATATATTTTATGAACTTTGTTGAGAAGTGTCAGTAAGTGCACTACTGTTGGTAAACTTATTCTACACAAGCTTTACTAGGTGAAACACTGTATACAGAGGTGTAGATTTCTAAATATAGCTTTTGAGAAGTAGAAATTAGAATGTATAGAGATATCAGCAAGTATTGCACATTGTGTTAAAAAATGAACTGTTCAATCTGTATGTAGTTGTAAATAAAGGAGGCACTGTTTCTCAAATTATTAAACAAAGAATCTGCAATCTGTTATTACATGCCCTAATGTTTTCTGAACCTTACTGTATACATATTTTACCCCAGGAGATGTTTGAGTGGAGATATTGCTATTTCTAGAGTAAAATACCATGCTCATTGTGTGTCAAGGTGTGTCAAGAGAGATGTTTTACTTTATAAACTTCTATGGAGCCATGATTGATGGCAAGTTTTAATTTAATTGTGAAACAAATGCACTGTTTGATGGTATGGAACTTTTTGGGAAAAAGTGTTACACTCATAGGGGCCGATTCACAGAACTAATCTGAGATAAAATCCTAAACCTACTACTTTTGGTATTCACAGAAGGCATTTAGTAGTAGTAAAGTTAGGATGTGAATCGGCCCCATAGTTCCCTCTAACATGCGAGCGTGTGCGCGCGCGCACAGGGCTTTCCACCAGCGCGCACACACACACTTGCAAAGCGCGCAGATCACCAAGAGCCCGTTCCTCAAGCCACATACTTAAAGACATGATGCGGACTGGTTGTAAAGCTGTCACTTTCTTGGTGAAAAGCACGTTTAAAAAGAGACGGAAGAGCAGCTGTTACGGACACGTTAGATATGCTGCACATTAGAGAGCTTGCAGCTTCTGCTTGCTTTTGTTAATGTCAAGGGGCTGTTTACATCTGCTCAGACGGTGTGGAGTAATAGCAGTGCTTCCGTTTTTGGAACAGGGGAGCCAAGTTCGAGTCCAGGCTTGCATCAATTTTATTTTTTGTGCGTCTCCCCCACCCCCCAGAAAAGCTTCTAAAAATCCTTTATAATCACCAAAGACAATGTTAGCCTCCAAGGAAAAATGTTGCCGTAGTGTGCGCTCTGGGCAAATCACTTAATCCCCCCCCCATATTTAAAAAAATGAATGTGTCTTTGTGTAATGCAACTGGTGCTCACGTAAAACACTCTGAGTTTACGTTATATAAAACTTTAAAAACAACTATCAGCAGCAGCATTTGGGGGCACAAAGCAGGAATTAATGTTTTGTACACAACATTTATTTATTGCAGTTTACATTTCATCCATAGTACTCGCAGTCGCTTCTGTTATGTGACTGACTGGTTCTCAGTTCATGTTTTTAACTACTTACTTTTAATAAATACTTGCTATGGTGTATGCTTCTTCAATTTCCCGATGATGAGATAAAGGTAAAGAAACAGACTTTTCATGCTGTTGTCCTGAGCCCAGTGGCGGCTCCTCTGCTAAGGCGGAAGAGCGTTGCCCCACTGCTGCTGTGCACCAATAAAAGAAAGGAAAAATAAAATGAAATTAACGCGCTGTTATTATCATTTTATTCTTCCCTGCTGCAGCAGCATGAGGGCGGGGTGGCATTGCTTTGCTGACAGAGCAGGGGAGGAGTGGTGGGCACACTAAAGTGTGCATGATGCTTTGACCGGCCCTCTCGGGCTGGCCAAACAGTCAGGCGCACTTTAGCATGTTCTCCATGCAGGCTGCATTACAGTCTGCATGGAGAACATGCCCAGGCCTCCAGTCCCCGTCTCAGTGCCGAACACGACGCTCAGACCAATTACAATGCTGCATTGCAGCATTGTGATTGGTTTAGGGGAGCCAATCACAACACTGTATTGTAGCATTGGGATTGGCTGCTTCCTGTTCGGTGGAGGAGAGACAAAGTGGGACAAAGCGGCAAGAGCTAAGTGAATTTTTCTTTTTTTATAATTATACCTCCTTACACCCTCACCTCCCCGCCCCACCACCCCAGATCCATGCTGGCCTCTGCTGCCTGAGCCAAAGCAGATGCCATATTACAAAAAAACAGATTACTGAGGACCACAGGAGTTAGGACACGTCGTGAACTTCAAAAAGGCCATGTTATAAAAATGTGTCGCCACAGTATGCAGTGCCCCCTCAAGGTAATGTCACTAATGGGAAAAGTCATCCTTGATAATCAGCTGTTCACTGTCTTAAATTATGAAATTATTCTCTACAGTAGTTAAGGTTTGAGAAAATAACACCACTGGATGTACTGCAAGGATGCATCGGTTTCAGCAATGAGGAGCAGGCCTTCGTCTGGATCGTTCAAAATAGGGTAGACCATAACCAGTTCCTCGAATTAGAGAAAGGCTCATCTTGTATCACATCCCATTTGAAGGGTTCCCCTTTCCTGGACCACTTTATCATATGCAACCTTGTTCTGTTCTAACATGATGTTTGTTGAATGTTTTGCATTCCAAATATTTTCAAGGCTCAGCTCGTACAAATAAGAGTGCAACCGTTTCCAAGTCATACCATTTACATATGGTGCTGTTAGAACTAGGGGAGGTAGGGGAATGGATGGCTGTTAGGCTTTTATCCTGTGGGTGCTGATCTTAGAGCAGCATGCACTTTTTTTGCCAATTCACCATGAACCCACTACAAAGACCTCATAGATGTGCCAATCTATAAATTGGTGGTCCAGACGTGACGACAGAAAGTGGGTGCAGTCAAGAGAAACAGAGTAATGAAAATCAGTCTGGCTGTCAACTTATACCTCTACTTTTTTCAAACTCTGCAGCAAAGAAATTAGCAAAAAGGACAAATGTGACAGTAAATCTGTTATTGCTAAACTGGTAACAGAGGCTGAATTTTAAAATATCTTATGGTGTTAAGACACCTTCTGCAGAGATATTTGGGTACTCAGAACATCTCAGGGGGTAATAGTAACCGTAGGAGAACTCTAGTGGTTAATGCAGTTGCTTGAGAGATATGTGTTTTGTCTAGTTACAGTTTTGATGCATAATTCTGCATAGAGGGCTAATACATCTCCTGTGAAGCACACTATGTGACATGCAAAACACACATTTAATTGTAGATACGCAAGTGGGTTTTTGCTTTTGGCACATATCCTTTATTACTTGCAGTCATAAATTGCAACCCATATAATATAGCACAGTAAGCTATGAACCAGCATAAACAAGTTGTTTGCAAACTGAAAGGCATAGGTTTGGAAACTTATGGTTTTCTTTATCAATGTGTCTTATAAAGCTGCTAAAAATGGTTCCATTGCATAGTAGTAAAGTCATAAATACATACATAGCCCCAGCACTGTTACATTTTAACTCCAGACTTTTAGTTTCTCCCAGATATGCACTCTTGACAGATGCCTACCTTCTTACAGTACCTGCACACAGTCCATATACAAGGGGTAAACAAAGTCAAAAGCCTGCCTCAAATGTTTCTCTTAAGTACTTGACTTGTAAAGTGATAAGTTATGTAAATTTATTTCCCCACCATTGCTTTGTGTATATGTATTAGGCTCCCGGTGACCCCCAGCCAGGCTTAATTTTTAATAAAAGTAGGGCTGATTGCTCTTTGAATGAGGCCTTTGTTTTGGGCCAACTTAAATTGTAAATAAGAGAGCCCATTCACAGTCTGCATATTCTTGTTCGTAACAATAAAGCAGAGAACCTGCGGGCGCTGCTCAATGCGCCTTGGTGTCGGCAATTTACACTAGGAAAAATGTCAGCATATTTCACTGACATGACCAGCATGGATCTGGGTTCAAACTCAATAATAGCTGCCTCCTTCTAACTGCTTGCATCAACCCTGCTGTTCAGAAAAATATTATAATGGTACAACCTTCTATGTTCAGTCCTTTTCTAAACCTAGGGTGTAGGTGCTACAGGAGTAAACAATTCATGTCACAAAGATATGTGTGTACGTTGCAAAACTGTCTCAAGACCCTGTTATATAGAGCTATATATGTGTAATGCACCTGTTTACGCTCTTGTTCTGAACAGAAGTTTGGAGTGGTAATTGCCATAGATTTATATTGCTGAGCGCAGCACTCGCTTGCATGTCCAGTTGGTTGGCGCACATATCCTTGGTTCCAGCGCACAGTGACCTTGCACTGCTGCACACAGAGGAAAAAAATTAGAGGGAACATTGGTTACACTAGATAAAAATATGTGATGGTGGTTGAAATATGTAAAAAAGTTTAGAGAATATAGTGATGAATCACTGTTATCAATTATTGACCAGTATGTTCTGGTTATTTTGTCTTTTTTGTTGGAGGAAAATGGAAAACACAGATTGTGAAAAAGAAACGTACGATGTCAATAAATATATGGAGGAGAAAAAGAAAAGTTGTTGGGTTTTGAAGAAACAGGAAACAATAACTGAGTGGAAAATCAGGAAAAAAAACTATTAATTGGAGAAGTGATTATGTTGTTATTGCCTAGGGGGTAATTTGTGGTCTTGCACAACCTTGTCCTATGCAGGTTTACTTGTCGCTACTGAAAAAAGTATCTGCAGTAAAAAAGAGCCTTATTAATTAAAGCAGGATTATTGTGTTGCTCAGCAGTAAGTACCTGAGCAAGCACAGAGTATCAAGGTTGAAAATATGTGGAAGCAAGTGAAGAGCTCTCCATTTCAACAGCAAAAGCTAACTCTGTCTGAGCTATCCTTTGTAAACCCCTTTTAAAAAACTGTGTTGTTAGAAATGGGATACCCGTTTGGCTGAGGTATGCCCCCATGCGAGGCAGGAACCACCACTATAGTCAGGGTAAGCTAGATACACAATAAGACAACCTGTGCTCAACCTCTGGTAGCTTGGCACAGAGTACTCAGGCTTATCTGCAAAGGCAATGTGTAAAATATTTGTGCAACACACACACACACGCCCACACACAAACACAATGAATACACCACAAAAAGACTCCAGGTTTAGAAAAATAGAGAATATTTATCTGAGCAAAATGAGACCAAAATGACAAAAATCCATTAAGTAGAAGTCGATATATGAATTTTTAAAGAATAAATCAAAAATAGTGCTTAGAAGTCACTAGTGGTCAAATGTTTACTTGTGGTCGTGAAAGACCAGTGCAAATTCAAAGTTCAGGCCGACCGCGATCAATGGCTGGCCGGAGACAGAAGCCAGACAGGTCCCGTTGAAGAAATACTTTGGATGGAGCTTTTGTCACAGCCGAGTCTACTATGTAGTCATTTGACACGCAAAGGCAATCCTGCGTCATTGTCGAGCTCCGTTGAAGTGAATGCAATGTGTCGTCATCAAGCCATACAGAGCGCCATTGTCGAGCCGCGCAGGCTGTTGAACCTCTTTCGTCAGGCAGACTCTGAGTCAGCATCGAAGGGTGATGCGGTGGAATTTCTGACGCAATCAATGCAATGCGTCAGTTTTGATGAAAACAGCTGCATAACCCACTTCTGAGGCCCAGAGCTTGGACGGGACACATCGGGTAAAGGTAGGACTCAAAGAAGGCAGAGTCCAGCAGCATCAGCAGAATAGTAGGAAGTCTTTTGTGTCCCTGAGACTTCAGAAAACAGGAGGTAAGCCAGCAAGCCCTAGTAGATCACTTGGAGGGAAGGCAGAGTCCTTCCAGTAGAGTCAGGGAGCAGCAGGCAGTATGGCAACAAGCACAAAAGCAGTCCTTCCAGAAAAGTAGTCTAGTTGAGCAAGACAGCGTCCTTATGACAGAGGTTCAGTTCAATATCCAGAAGTGTCTGATTTTAGGGGGTTAGAGACCCAGTACTTATGACCCAAAAGTGCCTTTGATGTAGGTGGTGACTTCAAAGGAACTCTCTAAAGTGCACAAGGACACCTTTTGACCTAGTCCTGTCTGCCAGGCTAACCCTGGGGGACAAATCAGTGCTCTGTGTGTGGACAGGACACTACCTATTGAAATGTAAGTGTCAGCCCCTCCCATTCCTCCCTGCCAAGGAAGACCCATAATAATGCAGATGAGTGCTCAAAATTCAGATGAGCCTAATCTTCCTGTGTTTGTGACTGTCTAGAGGGAATGAACAAAGTGTAGCTGTCACCCAGGCCAGATGTGTGTTGAAGACAGGCTGCAAAGCACACAAAGTTGTAAGTAGGGGTGGGCGGTAAACTCCACTCTGCTCTGCCGGCGGACTTCTCTGAGTTTTTAGCACACCATGCTCCACTTGTAGCGCGGAGTTCAGCAAAAACTCTGCAACCGCAGCTGGAGCGGAGTTTACTGGTGCTATGAAGCGGTACGGAGTTGTATTAGAGGAAGTGAAACAAATGACAGAGTGTTTGGAGGATCACAGGTCTGTAAGAATACTGTAACTGGCTCTGCCAAATGAGAACAGAACAGTGCCCCTTCTGCTCCCTCTCGTCCAGTCATGCAGTCTGGAAGGTCCAGCCTCTCTTTGAGCCCTTTACTGCTCTTCCTCTCCTGCCCCGTATTATCAGGGTCCAGTTCCGACCCTCCTGACGTCTCCTCCTCACCCTTGCACCCTGTCTTTTTAGCTTGTGCCAGTGAGCCCTCCCTCTTCCCTTCCCCCTCCTCCCAGTGCGGTGATGTTTCTGGCGGCCTCAGGCGCTGATGAGGAAGATGGCATCTGCCTTTCGCCAACAGTAGTAGCGGCCCCAGCGCAACCTCAGGCAGCCTACATAAAACTCCTGCCATCCTTCCCTGGGGCCGAGGAGCAGAGCAGAGCAGGAGACAGCAGCGACAGGGAAGGGGAGGACATCCCAAGGGTGAGTGTCAAATATGTAGTGTGTGTGAGCACCATATGTCCTGGATTTTGGAAGCCTTCCCCACAGGCCTGCCAGAAATGAATATAGTCATAGTGCCAGTGGTAGATGCTATGCCTAACGGAGTTGACCGCATGCTGCTAGTTGCGACTTGCTACATACTGTGGTTAGATGTGCTAAGGTATGCTTTAAATTCTAATGTGGCATCTATATGGGTCTGCGAGATGGTGCTGATAATGATGTGTAATTATATTTATAATTAGGTGATGTCGGTGCTTTTACATGGGTAAATGCCTCGTGCCAGACTGCTGTATGAGTTGTCAGTGAAGTTTAGGGGATGTTTTCCTTGCTGAACAATAACTCCGCCTACATGCGGAACTCCGCAAGCTTTTTGGTAACTCCGCGGAGTGAAGCTCCACGAGCTCTGCCCACCCCTAGTTATAAGCAGAGAGAAATGTCCACGTTTTAAAAGTGGCATTTCTAAAACATTAATATTAAATCCAACTTCATCTGTAAGGAGTTTAATGCTTGGCAAGTTGTTTTAAATGTCAAGTCGAAGTGGCAGTAAACTGCACATACAGGCACTGCAGTGGCAGGCCTGAGACAGATTTGAAAGATTACATCTATGGGTGGCATAATGCTGCAGGCCCACTGGCAGAATTTAATTTACAGGCCCTGGTTATATGGTATACCACTTTACAAGGTACTTACAAGTAAATTAAATATGTCAAACAGGTGTAAACAAATTATGCCATGTCTAGAGGAGAAAGCACAATCACTTTAACACTGGTCAGCAGTGGTAAAGTGCCCAGAATCCTAAAGCCATCAAAACGTAGGTCAGAAAAAGAGGAGGAGGAAAGCAAAAAGTTTGGGTTGACCCTTCAGAGAGGGCCATTTTCCAACATGTATGTATGAAAAACTTTGTTGAGACTTTTTTACCACCTGGCCACGCATAAAAAACTTTGCTGTGACTTTTTTGCCACCTGACCTCATATCAAAAAACTGCCATACCAAAGATTCCTTAGCAGGCTGAGGTGGGTGAGGTGCTGCAACTACACCAGGCTGCTTATCATGCTCTGATGAAGAAATTATAAATTAGTGAAGTTGATTGTTTTGTTTGTTTTACAGTTGTTGAAATAGTTTATTCATATAATTGTTTTAGTTTTGTTATGCTGTTAAATTATGTTGTTGAAGTAAAAAAGTTTAAAGTTACTGCTCGTTTATTTGCTTAATAGTTGTTATAGAGTTGAATATTAATACAGTATTTTAATGTTGACTAAAACTGCCAGTTCCACCTTCAGGGAGTGCAGAAGTGCTTTGCATGTATATGTATCTATATGGTGCTTTCCACATCTTTTATCCTACAGAGATTTGGGGGGATGGGGAAGTCATTTATTTGAATACCCTAGTATGCTGACTTGTTATGCAACAGTGAGGTCTCTGTAGAGAGATCAGTTCTTGTCCACACTGTCATATAGAGACCTTTCATACAAGAGATAGGTCTTGGCACAGAGGCCAGTGCATCTTCATACTCTACAATGTACTGCTGTCAGCGGTTGCAGATGTGGTAGAAGAGAGGGCAGTTCTTTTGCACATGTGCTTTGAATCTGGAGGGAAGTTGGAGCGGTGAGGTCTATCGCTGTCTACACCCTACTACACATGCCTGTCCTCATAGGGAGATATTTGAGGGAGAGCTGGGTGTGGCCTCACATTCAAATATGCACACCAGTTGTCCAAGAGGCAGCTCTCAGTAGAGTGGCTACTGCATTTTATACCCAAATATGGGCATTCATCACCATAAAGAAAGGCATGAGCAAAGTAAGCAGTCTTTACACACAGCCTACTTTGCACATGGGTTAGTCTGGGAAGATATCTGACTTGGCAGGGAGGTGTGTCTCCATATCCTAGTCTCTATAGTTGTTTTGCAAGATAGACTTCTCAGCAGAGGCAATTTCTTCCCCACACCTTACTTGTATATCTGTCATCTTGGGGAGAGCTGTGACCAGACAGGTAAGCCCATTTTCACACCCTAATTTAGAAACCCATCATCCAAGAGACAAGTCACAAGAGAGGGGCCAGTGTCTCTCTACAATCTACGCAAATTTATTATCCAAGAGAGATGTGTTAGCAAAAAAGGCAGTTCGTCCCCATAGCCTACTATGAATAACTATCAGCATGGGAAGAGGTATTAGCGGAGAGGTACATTTTTCACAAAGACGTCTACAGACACCTCTCACCCTGGGATAATGTGTTAGCGGACAGACCACTTCCTTTACAGACAGCACTGTGTATCCCTATTGCTCTAGGGAGAGGTGTCAGCAGAGAGACCACTTCCTGCCCACACTGTACTGCACATCCATGTTATCCTAGAGATAGGTATTAGTGAAGAGGACAATGTTTTCCTACACACTACTGTGTATATTTGTCATTCTGGGAGAGGTGTAATTGGACAGGCAAATCCATATTCACACCCTAATAAGATGGTTATTGCCCTGGGGAGATTTCTCAGTGGAGAGGCCAGTACCTCTAATACTTGCTATGCGATTCAGAGGTCTTACATGTGAGGTGAATTCCTTCTACAACCTACTCTGCATACTGCTGATCCTTGGGAACGATGTGATTGGAGAGGCAGTGTCTCTTTACACCCTACTCTACACACTGGTCACCTTGATGCAAGGTTTTAGTGGAGAGGCCCATCCCTTCAAATAGTCTACTATAGACAGTTGCTGGCCTTGGGAGAAGTGTGAGGGAGAACCCAGTCTATTCTCACACCCTACTTTGCACTCATTGGAGAAGCCACTTTCTCCCCACACCCTACTAATGGGGACTATAAGGCATACGTACTATAATAAAGGAAAGTATAACATCCTGTCCCAAACATTTTTACAATCTCAAGAGAGTCTTGTGGGATTGGAAAAAAAAGAAGGAGGTGGAGAAAATCTTTCTTAAGAGAGAGGTTTCAGTGGAGAGGCTTCTGTGTTTGCACAGTCTAATATACATACCCTACGATACACAGCTATTATGCATGAAATATAGGTTAAATGTTTGGGCTCGCAAGACTCTCATGAAAGCTGTAGAAATACGAGTGAGGGCAGTCTTTGGGTTCTCCCGCTCTTGCAAGACTCGTGCAGGTGTCAGTATCCATTAAAAAAGGGATCTATACCATGAGACAATCACATAATGTTGGAATAGGGTGGCTCTAACAAGAGCCTTTGTGTTTATAGTGTGTAATGTTAAGTAGCACATAGAACTGGATGCATTCCCTGTTGTTATTAAGGACAATCCTGTTCCCTTCAGCAGTGAAGTGCACTCCATCTCGCCTATAGACACCTGACATATCAAACCGGATGTTGTTATGATATATAGAGCCCATGCCATGGTCATGAAGAAAGAAATGCAGAAACTATTTTACTGACATGCTTCCGGGATTTGTCAATCTGGGAAAAAAACTTTTTTGACCAATGCCATTTTTGCCTTTAGCATATATTAGAATATACAAAGGCAGTGTGAGGAGAGAGAGAAATCAATTGTGAGAAGGTCTCCTTCATTTGGATTTCAAGCGCAACTGCTGTGATTGTGTGTAGGTCATTGCCACCATAGTGCACTATCATGAGGTCTAGGTGCTCACAATCCAAAATGCTCTCAACCATTGGTAACAATTGATGCCACTTCATACTTCTGTGGCCAATCTAAGTTATGTTCAAGTTTGGAAATTCAAGATTTTTGTCAATACCACAATTAATGGCATATTCGCTAGCCCACTGGATGAAGCTGTGTCCCAAACTTCAGAGGCGAACCATAGTGCAGTATAGAGATCTCAGTCACAAGAGGAGTGTTCAGCAGAATGAGTAAGATCCAGGAGCAAGATGGAGTTATATGAGGAGAGAAAAAATGGGAGGGTGGCAAAATTATAAATGTAATTGGTAAATTTTTGGCAATTAGAAAAGTAGGTTAGGTTGTTTGTATGGTGCACAGTTACTTGATAAACAGTATGAGCCTTTCTATTGAGTGATTTTCAAATTTTGGTATGGTCTTGCGAGAGGCTCGCAAGAATAAAGTAGGCAACACTGCACCCTTGGACTGCACGTGAGGCATTGTCTACCTGGCTCTCGTGAGACTCTTGCAAGAGTTTTTAAGAATGTAAAAAAGGGAAACATATTACAAACAACATAGATTATAAAACTATAGAGTAGCTCTGAAAAGACACGTTTTTGGTAACATTTTGTAACAACTTAAATTTTTTGTGTTTTCTCATTTTGGGTGTTTTTAAATCTTATAATAGGATAGACCTAAAACATACAATTCGGGGGGGGGGGCAACAACATCTTAAAAACAAAAAAGAGAAAGTTCTGGAACAAAAACTGCTATAAATTGTTTATAAAAAACGGCTGCAGACCTGTTTATCTCTGATGAAAAAAGTATCTGCTTACATGAGTAGCAAAAAAGTGCTTTATTAAGATAAGCAGGGTTGTTATCTGCTTCAGCACTCAATACCTGGGCAGGCATAGTATCTCCAGGTTCAAATGAGGTGGAAGCCCCTCAAGAGTTGTCCAGCTTTGCAGCACGAGCTAACTCGGCCGGAGCAAGCCTGTGAGGATGCATAGATCTGAGGTGCCACCAAGTGGCTGTAGTACTCATATTGTACTGTTTGTTTCTACTCCCCCGGCTGAACTCCTTCTTGCAAAGTTTGCAGATGACATTCTTTGCAGAGACGTTTTTGCTACCTGGCCTCATGTAAAAAGATTGCCATACCAAAGACTCTTTGGCAGGCTAAGCTGGTGCCACAGCACCGGGCTGCTCATCAGAATCTGAGAAAGACATTCTTCTATGCCAATACAAAAAGGCATACAGAGCAAAGCAACAAGGTCTACCCACAGAAAACTCCAATAGGCAAATAAACCAAAAGGATAGTTTCTACCTTTTGCAAATAAAGACTTCCATATCAACCAATCACAGCTATTCCTCCGGTGTGTTTCCTCGCCACGTCTTCTTACAAGACTCTTGTGAGCTTCTTGTGAGATTGTAAAAATAATATTGCTTTATTGCTGAATTAAACAACTCATAATTCATGTTTCTACTTAATCAAAACCTCTAATGTCCTCTTTTGTTCAGAATAACAAGAAAACAATGTTATTAACTTAATTTCAAATGTACAATCTCGTGGTAGCTGAACAGGAAGTACAGCCCCTTTGAAGTCCATACAGGGGATTGTATGTTTGACTCCCATGAGTGTATTGTGAGAGTTATCAGTTTCTAAAAATTTAAATAAATGCAGCAAACATATCTAAATGACTCCCTTATTATATATTACTATTAAACAATTACTGAACACATGAAAAAGAACTCTATACACTAAATTAAAACAAAATTTATAATTCAAAAATCTCGTGAGTGTCACGTGAGCAGATGGTAAATCTCTCGCAAGAGTAACGAAACACCTTAAAAATACATTTATATAGTGAACACTAATGCTATAAATTATTGCTGTCTTTAGAATTATAATTACAATTTTAATGTAAAAACAGATACAAAGGCTATGAAAAGTATGTATTAGAATATTAATGAACTTGCTGAGAAAATGTCTCAATATGAGAGTTACAAGAACTGAAGAGATGGACAATCTCAACACAAACATTGTTTTATACGCAGACTTTATTTTTAGAAACATTTTGCAAACTGTGCACCTTTCCTGTTAAATTACAACAGAAAAGTCATTCCCTCTCAAAATAATGTCCACACACTGGATATATTATTTAGTTATTCTACCATAGATATACTCAAAAAATTATTAATTTACTTAAACAAAACTAGAAATTCACTGAAAACCCAAAGGTTAAAGTAACATTATAGTTAGGTGTATTGAAAATACTTTTTGGTATAAAAAACATAGAAAGCCACTGTAAAAAACAAAGGTTAAAGTAACATTATAGTTAAGTGATTTTCTCAGTGACAACATTAACGTTTTGAACTAAAAAAAAACTCAGAAATTCACCAGCTATAGTAACTGCCCCCTCCATAAACTGCTTATGGCCTCACATATTGCATTACTCATGACATGTTCTATGACATCATTAATGGCATCACTGTTGACATCTCAAATGACACTGATGATGACATCACTAATGACATCATCCAAGCATCGTTTCACCGCATATTGCTCTATAAATTACCTTGGCATTAAATGCCTGACGGTAAGTACAAAATAGCTCAGGAGACTTTCAGCTATCATTACTGTAATCACAGACACAACTCCCTTTGGTGTAGATAGCATGCATTATGTGTAACATTGAGCATATACCATACACTTTACAGCTAGCATAGTTCACATTAACAATCAACCACAGGTATGTAGGAAACCCTCATTGAGTATGGTATTCAATCTGTATACAACAGTTCAGAGAAAGCCAAGATCCTAAAAATAGAGAGTGTCAGTTCCCAAACAAACTACCTACTACAGACTTATCTTAATCAAACACCTGAAACTCACTGAACTGACATTGAGAAATGAAGTTGATATCAGGAGAGAACTGAGTAATGTAAACAGTGGTTACTCTATGCAGAGAGTTTACTTTATGCCACACTGTTTGCAAACAGGGAAACCTTCATAAGAAACATACCACAGAGTTTTAAAAAATATCTACTATGATCAGTGTACACTGTATGCAACAGTTGTCAAAAAAGACAATAGTTATTAAAAACTAACCAAGATCTGAAGGTGCTAAACATCCTACTAACTGCACCCTTTATACTGTAGTGAAAACTTTACGGATATCCCATCCAAAACAAGCACATGTATGTAGGTTTGTACATTGTGCACACATTCTTCTAAGTTATGTAGAAATTGTCTTGCTGACATGATTCTGTCTAATAACTCAAGAACAACATTACTAAAATAAATGCACTTATCGTAGAACTATAAGTAACTCGCAGAGGAGTTCTTTATCTCACTATTGCAGTGGAAGTCCAGGGTTACACTTCCCCCATAGGGACCACTTGTTTTGATAATAATTGTCCGGCCCGGGTCCCTGGGTTGCCCCCTTTCTTCTAACATCAAGCATAGTTGTAGTCACATCTATATTGCTCTCTTTTCCTTAACACAGGCACTGATTTGCTTGTTTATAGCCACTTACATAGATATTTAGAGAGTCATAGAGATACTAAAATAGACACATGCCGGCACATTTACTTAAACGTCTCATAGCACTGCTACAGGTGTACTCCTACAATTTCTCAGATATGTTGGCAAGTACTGAGAGAACCTCATTTATGTCTAGAAATACTCTTTCAAAAATGGATGATGCTTGGTAGTACAGGTCCTATGTGTGCACTTTTACTCGCAGCTTGATTTGCCATGTAGCAGCTGTTTGTCAAGTCTTTAATCCAAGTTTCAGTATGTACAAGTCACATGTGAGAAATGCTGTAGGTGTGCTACAAAGCATGCTGGTTTGTGCTTAAAAGATGAGAGATGTTCTTTTTAGTTCACTAAGTTACAGTGCATGGCACTATGCCAAGTGTTACGTAGAGTATACCATCCCTAAAGCAACTGACATACATATTCAGAAAAAAACATAAAGCCCCTCTTTCAGCTATTGAGACAGCTACAGAAGCATGTATAGATTCAGTCACTCACCAGAAAATATTAATACATGCAGCAGACTCAAAGGTAGTTGCAGTCACACCTACGTAGCTCTGTATTGCCTAACACAGGCACTGAAGTATTTCTGCAGCCACTTACATACACATTTAGACAGCCATAGAGGTATTATATCAGGCAGTTACATACCTGCACATTTACTTAAACATCTCATTGCACTGATAGAGGTGTACTTCTACACTCTCTCAGATATGTAGGCAAGTACTGATACAATCTTCTCAACCATGCATAGAAACAGTATTTCAAAATATGTGATGACTACTAGTTCAGACTCTGTCTATGCACTGTCACTGCAAGGTAACTGAGTCCCTTACTAGAAACTACTTATGCCCACAGCAGACTGAAAGGTAGCGATAGAGCTAATAAAACACACAGTCACATACCAGCACATTTTCTTAAACGTCTTATGGCACTCATAAAGGTGTACTGCTACACTCACTTACATATGTAGGAAAGTACCGACACAACCTTCTGAACCATGCAGAGAAATAGCTTGTGAATCATGGGTGATGGCTACTAGTGCAGCCCCTGTCTGCGTATTCTTACTCCAACCTTCACTTGGCATGTTATAGGTCTTTCTCAAGTATCAAACCCACATTTCAGAGCACATAATACACTTCTAAGATATGCTGTAGGTATGCGTTAAAGGATGAAGTGTTGTGCTTAAGAGGTAGAGAGATGTCCTTTTTAGTTGAATAAGTTACTTGTGCACTTGCACGCCTCAATGCCAAGTACTACATAGAGTATGCCATCCCTAAAACCATTGACATACATGTTCACAAAAGCATAAAGCCTGTCCTTCAGTTACAGAAGCAGCTACAGAAGCACCTATGCATTCAGTCACTCACCAGAAACTATTTATGCATGCAGCAAACTCAAAGGTAGTTGCAGTGACACCTACATAGCTCTCTATTGCCTAACACAAGCACTGAAGTATTTGTGCAGCCACCTACATATATATTTAGGCAGCCATAGAGGTGTTATAGCAGGCAGTTACATACAAGCCCATTTACTTAAACATCTCATGGCACTGATAGAGGTATACGCTTACACTCTCTGAGATATGTAGGCAAGTACAGACATAACCATGTCAACCGTGTACAGAAATAATCCTTCAAACTTGGGTGATGGCTACTAGTGCAGACCCTGTCTGTGCTCTCTCACTGCAAGCTTCACTTGGCATATTATAGGTCTTTCTTAAGTGTCAAATCCACTCAAAATGTCATGCGCCCAGTCACTGACCCACTCGGACACTCATGCACCCACTTAGACATCTACTCAAACAGTCCGAGACTCATTCAGACAGTGATGCACCCACTCACACACCCAGTGAGACACTTATGCAGGTAGTCTCAGATCTACTCAGACAAACACACAGTCACACACCCATTGAGACACTCACACACTCAGTCACATACCCACTGAGGCACTGGTGCACTCACTCACACTCATTTTCAAAGGTTACAGGTAGAAATTGAGTTTAAAAAAAACCTTAGAAATTTACTGAAAAACCAAAGGTTACTGGGACGCTAAAGTTCGGAAATAGAATTTAAAAACTTTAGGAATTCACTGAAAAAACCAAAGGTTACAGGGATGTTATAGTTAGGAAATAGAATTTTAAAAAAATGTAGAAATTCATAGAAAAAAACAAAAGTTACAGGGACGTTATATTTAGGCTCACATTTCACTCGTACAAAACCATTGAAAATCAGCAGTTATAGTTACCTGAGCCAACTATAAATTATGCCCCTGCAATGCACTGCTTATGACCTCACATATTACATCACTCATGACACGGTCAGTGCCATCACTAATGACATCATAGATGACAACTCAAATGACATCATTGATGACATCATCCAGTGAGTGTTTTCTAAATATTTCTGATTGTTAAAGATATATACTAAGATACTACAAAACTTAAATAAATATAGTTTGTGTACTACTAAAGAGTAATACTATTTGTAACACATACTATGACAGTGGCTGTGTCACTGTGTATCCATGTGTGAGTAGGTGTCTGAGTGGCTCTATGGGTGTATGAGTGGTTGTATGAATGAGTGAGTGGCTGTGTCAGTGGCTGTATGGGTGAGTGAGTGAGTGACTGTGTGTGGCTGTGTGAGTAAGTGAGTGGGTGTGTCAATGGTGTATGGGTGAGTAAGAGGGTATGTGAGAGGCTGTATAGGTGAGTGATGGGGTGTGTGAGTTGCTATATGGGTGAGTGAGTTGGTGCATAAGTGATGGGTGTGATTGACTGCATGGGTGAGTGAGTGAATGTGAGAGTGGCTGTATGGGTGAGTGTGTGCTAATGTCAATGTCTGTATAGGTGAGTGAGTGCATGTATTAGTATCTGTATGAGTAAGTGAGTGGGTATGTGAGTAATTGTATGGGTGAGTGAGTGGCTATGTGAGTGGCTGTATGGGTGAGTGAGTAGGTGTGTGAGTAGCTGTATGGGTGACTGACTCAGTGTGTCAGTGGATGTTTGGATGTCTGAGTGGGTGTGTTAGTGTCTGTATGGCTATATGTGTGAGTGGCTGTATTGTTGAGTGAGTGGGAGCATGAGTGGTTGTATGAGTGAGTTAGTGGTTATGTGAGTGGCTGTGGGTGTGGCTCTATGAATCAGTGAGTGGGTATGTGAGTACTTTTATGAGTCTGTGAATGGGTTTGTGAGTGGTTGTGTGGGAGTGGGTGTATGTGAAGTTGTATAGGAGTGCGAATGGGTGTGTGATTAGTTCCGTGGATGATGTCATCAGTGATGTATTTGAGATATTATCAGTGATGTTGCTGACCATGTCATGAGTGGTGTTATATGTGAGATCACAAGCAGTGCATTGCGGGGGCATAAGTTATAGTCAGCTTAGGTAACTATAACTGCTGAATTTCACTAGTTATATATGAGTGAAATGTGAGCCTAAATTTAACATCCCTGTTACCTTTTTTTCAGTGAATTTCTAAGGTTTTTTTAAATTCTACTTCCTAACTATAAAATCCCTGTGACCTTTGTTTTTTTTCAGTGAATATATATATATATATATATATATATTCCTCTCCTCGCCACAATCCTCCGGAAAAACGAGTGCAGACCTCATTCAGTGCCAAAATTCTTTTTATTTTTACCAGTCCTCTGCCATTACGCGTTTCGGCCGTACAAGCGGCCTTGATCACTTGATATATATATATATGCATTATCTACTGGCGGTCGCCAGTAGATAGTTATACTTAGGACCTATTTTCCATAGGAAATCCGCAACATTCTATTTGAAATAACGTTGGCGCCGGTTGACGAATCTTCGCGAAATTCTCAAAACTTATGGCCCGCTCCGGTCCGCTCCTATCCTGAAAGTCTCGGGGGTGATTCGTCAAGTGGGGGCCGAGAAAAAAGGGGGGTCCCAAAACGTGTTTTCCCCATGCAATTTTCCATAGGAACCTTTCATCGCAGCTACAGCCCAAACTGCTGAACGGAATTACACCAAATTTGGCAAAAAGGTAGCCCTTGGTTCAGAGTCGTGCCTTTTGGTTAAATGGTGTAAATCCGTTCAGTAGTTCCTGGGTTTGAAAAAGAAAACACATATATATCTGGGCGGAGCCTAACCAAACATGTCATCGTGAGATCTGATTGGCTGTCAGCACTTTATCCTGGAATTGCTGGCAGCCATCTTGGGACCAATATAAATGATAGTACCCCATTGAAATGCATTGTAGTGAATCGAAGATTTTGAGGGTTACCTAAAGGAGAACTATAAAGGGTGATAACAGACTTTAGTTACATTAGAATTCATTTGTTGATGGTACCATACTAATTTCAGGAATTGTGGTGTGTTCTAAGGTGATTTTACCCTGTGAAAAACCTTCTGCTGGGATATCATGAATCATGTTTGAGAGAAAACTATTTTCACATGCTTGTCCCATACAGTTTTGGAAGGTGCTCCAGAAGCTAAAATGAGAGCATATTTTCTGTAAATTCACATTATCTTTCTCAGTCATGTGAGAATGAAGTCTGACATTCTCAGTAAAACATGTACATCCAACAAGGGCAGAGACTGTCAGTTGATTCCTTTGTGTTCTACTGCAGCTTCCCAGAGTGTTCTAAAGAACAACTAGAGTGCTAACAGCCTTACTTATGACAAAAGTATGGCACACCTGAAGCCATCTTGATTGGAATAAACTGGTAACACTTAAAACATTTAATTTAAAAAGGAACAAAATGATGGGGTTCATTTTGTCATAGAAATTATGGTTAGTGCTGTAGAAAGAAAAATTAGGACATGTTTCAAGTGTGATCTCAAATATCTTCCTGTTATATTTCAACAGGAGCAGCCTGTCAGTTGATGCCTCTGTGTTCTACTGCAGCTTCCCAGAGTGTTCTATAGAACAACTAGAGCGCTAACCGTCTTACTTATGACAAAATTATGGCACACCTGAAGCCATCTTGATTGGAATAAACTGGTAACTCTTAAAACATTTAATTTAAAAAGGAACAAAATGAGGGGGTTCTTTTTGTCATAGAAATTATGGTTAGTGCTGTAGAAAGAAAAATTAGGACATGTTTTAAGTGAGATCTCAAATATCTTCCTGTTATATTTCAACAGGAGCAGCCTGTCAGTTGATGCCTTTGTGTTCTACTGCAGCTTCCCAGAGTGTTCTAAAGAACAACTAGAGTGCTAACAGCCTTACTTATGACAAAAGTATGGCACACCTGAAGCCATCTTGATTGGAATAAACTGGTAACACTTAAAACATTTAATTTAAAAAGGAACAAAATGATGGGGTTCATTTTGTCATAGAAATTATGGTTAGTGCTGTAGAAAGAAAAATTAGGACATGTTTCAAGTGTGATCTCAAATATCTTCCTGTTATATTTCAACAGGAGCATCCTGTCAGTTGATGCCTTTGTCTTCTACTGCAGCTTCCCAGAGTGTTCTAAAGAACAACTAGAGCGCTAACAGTCTTACTTATGACAAAATTATGGCACACCTGAAGCCATCTTGATTGGAATAAACTGGTAACTCTTAAAACATTTAATTTAAAAAGGAACAAAATGAGGGGGTTCATTTTGTCATAGAAATTATGGTTAGTGCTGTAGAAAGAAAAATTAGGACATGTTTTAAGTGAGATCTCAAATATCTTCCTGTTATATTTCAACAGGAGCAGCCTGTCAGTTGATGCCTTTGTGTTCTACTGCAGCTTCCCAGAGTGTTCTAAAGAACAACTAGAGCGCTAACAGTCTTACTTATGACAAAAGTATGGCACACCTGAAGCCATCTTGATTGGAATAAACTGGTAACACTTAAAACATTTAATTTAAAAAGGAACACAATGAGGGGGTTCATTTTGCCATAGACATTATGGTTAGTGCTGCAGAAAGAAAATTTAGGGCATGTTTTAAGTGAGATCTCAAATCCTCTTCTATTTCATTAGAAAATTCTGACATGCAGACTGAAACAATCACTTTCAATACCAGCAGTAGACTTCCAGTTAACTCCCTGGTGAGCAGTAGCTTTACCTCAGTGATCTAATGAACAACTAGAGTGCTAACATTCTGAATTTATGGCAAATGTGTGACACATCTGAATGCCTTCTTGATGGAATCAAAGTAAAAAACTGAAAGCATTTCCTACTGAGGAGACTGCAGTAAATGACGAAATTAGGAAACTTCATAACAAATAAGTGTCCCAAGATGGCCACCAGAGAAAAAAGAGCCCAAATGTAGCACAAATATCACCCAGATGTAGCCCACATATAGCCCAATGACAGAAGTGTGCAAAACACTTTTTATTTTTAGTTTTTCTGCAGTTTTATATAGTGCAAACTGGTCAGGTATTGGATCGTTACATCTTACTTGGACCCCTTATTGCGTATTTTGCACGAAGTACATGAGATTGATCTTGCGAAACATTGAACTTTACGATTCTGTTAACCTGAAGTTGCTCTGAACCGGGCTTTGTAACACCCGTTTTTACCTACTGGTTTTAATTAATTCTCACTGTATTGTATTAGGAAAGAGGATTTACTGTTTTTATGTACACTTTTATGATCTATGTTTCTAAATCAGATCAAATAAAGTGTAATGAATTCTATGGCAGGACGGAGGCGAGGATTATGCATATCTTTCCTCACTTTATTTGCATAGCAGTGCAAAGAAAACGTAACACAACAATCATTAAACAAAAGACTACACAACCCATGAACCATTAGGGGGGTAGTCTCCAAGGCAACTATAGTCCAATCATATCACAGTCCATCGTATATAATATCGTGACATCCCTTCCGCTTCCTCTTTCTTCACTGCTCGTCAGTTAAGTGCATTCCTTACATTCTTGGCTTAATCTGACGTTGTTGCTGTTTGTATAGCGGTTTCTTGTGCACGTTATTAGCATTATTGCCTTGGTATTGTTTCATATTCCCTGCGCAGCAGGCTCTTGCCCGAGCGCGTTCTCCCCCTCGCAGTTTCTCACGCTGTGTGCTCTGCGTGCGGTGAGATCCTGTCAGGCGTGTCTGGTCCGAGCGAGGCAGCTCGGTCGAGCGCTCCCGCTGTTCTTTACGCGCGTTTGGGAATCCGGTCACTCCTTTAGTGTCCGCTTGATTCCCGACCAACCCTCGCCTAATTTTGACACCGCTACACAGTGATTTCCCCACACGGCCACGTTAGTGACCAGCGCCACCTGGTGGTGGTAATTGGTATTGCGCCTCAGTCTATTCTTATAACAGCTTCGGGGAAAGCCCAGCTGTTGGAGCACCGGCGAGGGGGCTGTCTTAAAGATTTTAAGGGCATTTGTTCTGTGCTCACACCCTCTGCTATCATGTCTTCTCCAGAAGACCATTTTTACTCCTCCTACCAGGAAGTGGAGGAGGAATGGCCCCCCAACTTCTCCCTCCAGCAGTGGACCAAGCTCTCTCTCTGGCTTTTTCTAGGGCGCTGGCTCCTCATAGGGATCAGGTTGATAAGCTGGCGAAAAGCATCCCTGGGGTGTTCAGTGACCCAGATCTGGTGGTGGCGGGTCCAAGTAGCTCCCAGATGGGGAATAAAAGGGCCGTTAAGCATAACGCGGGGCACTTGGAAGGATTTGATAAACTTACGGAGACCTTCCTCAAGAGTGCGCGAACGCTAAAACATGCACCCTGCCGGGAGGAGGAGGGGCCCGGAGAAAATTGCGACACTGTCACCACTATTGTAGACCCCGACGACGGGTTTCCCTTAGAGGGAGAGGGTGTATCGGAGGACGATTTCTCCTCCGATGAGGATAAGGACTCGGGGCGTCCCTGGCGTCCAGAGTCCCACTCCTCTCAGTCCCCGGTTGGGGACGTGGTCCACTCGGACATTTCGAGCCTACCCAAATTTACCATCCTAGGTCGGCAGAGTGGACACCTGACGCCAAAGTGGCAGAGTATGTGGTGGGGAAAATCCATCAACCCCTTGAAAGGGAGGTCAGGAATAGGATGAGGGGAGAATGCCCCAGGCCCTCACTGAAGGGGAAGGTGGCACACACGCCTGAAATTGATGAGAAACTATGTACCTTTTTCTCCAAGTATATGAGGGATCCCAAGAAAGGAATTGATAGGTCTTGGATGTGGTAGGGCCCTTGACCCAAATTATTCAATTGACGGAGCGTTCCAAAGAGTCAGGATCCCCTTTGTCCACGGATATTGTGGCTGGTTGGGCGCACTACCCTAAACCCTAAAACACTACCCCCTCCACTACCCAAACACCACTGCACTACCCTAAACCCTAAAACACTACCCCCAGCACGACACCCTACACTACCGAAACATAACTGCACTACCCTAAACGCTAAAACACTACCACCAGCACGACTCCCTACACTACCCAAACACCACTGCACTACCCTAAACCCTAAAACACTACCCCCAGCACGACTCCCTACACTACCCAAACACCACTGCACTACACTAAACCCTAAATATACCCCCAGCATGACCTCCCACACTACACAAACACCACTGCACTACCCTAAACCCTAAAACACTACCCCCAGCACGACCCCCTACACTACCCAAACACCACTGCACTACCCTAAACCCTAAAACACTAACCCCAGCATGACCTCCTACACTACCCAAACACCACTGCACTACCTTATACACTAAAACACGACCCCCTACACTACACAAACACGACTGCACTACCCTAAACCCTAAAACACTACCCACAGCATGACCCCCTTCACTACACAAACACCACTGCACTGCCCTAAACCCTAAAACACTACCCCAGCACTACCCCCTACACTACCCAAACACCACTGCACTAACATAAACCCTAAAACAGTACCCACAGCACAACCCCCTACACTACACAAACACTACTGCACTACCCTAAACCCTAAAACACTACCCCCAGCACGACTCCCTACACTACACAAACACCACTGCACTACCTAAACCCTAAATCTACCCCCAGCATGACCCCCTACACTACACAAACACCACTGCACTACCCTAAACCCTAAAACACTACCACCAGCATGACCCCTACACTACTCAAACACCACTGCACTACCCTAAACCTAAAACACTACCCCAGCATGACCCCTACACTACCCATATACCACTGCACTACCCTAAACCCTAAAACACTACCCCCAGCATGACCCCCTACACTACTGCACTACCCTAAACCCTAAAACACTACCACCAGCACGACCCCTACACTACCCAAACACCACTGCACTACCCTAAACCCTAAAACACTACCCCCAGCATGACCCCCTACACCACCCAAACACCACTGCACTACCCTAAACCCTAGAAAAGAAACCCCCACCCCATGCCCAATCCCCTTACCCCTCACTCCTCATGGTTCCTCTCTCCTCGTGGTTCCTGCTTCATGTCATCTCTGAGGGGCGGTGCACGTCGTTGTGAGGAAACAGAACAGCCTCTGTTTCCTTACAATGACATGGATCGTCTATATGTTTTTTAGAACGCATGGTCATTTACCATACATACCTTTACAACAAAATTCGTTGTAAAGGCATGCGTGGTAAATGACCATGCATTCTAAAAAAATGCGTAGTAATGACTTCGTGATGTACAACGCATGCGTGGTAATGCATGCGCTGTAATGGTATCGCAAAGTAAAAAAGTCATTGTAACGGCTGTTTACCGATCAAAGCTGGCCCCTGTTCTTCAGTGAGACGTTTATTTGATTAATTAGGAGGAAGGAATGTGTTTTTTACCGAAAAGTGCATTCCCGGCTGTTGTATTGTGAAAGTGTCCGCGTGGCCTGGTTTCACTTCCGGTGAGAGAGTGGAAGAGTCTGTTTGGATCTAAAGGAGTTCTGTTGTTGGATGGGGCCGGCGCGACATGTCATCAGAAAACATAGCTAATGGAAAGCGTCCTCCCTGAAGTGTGGAGCAGTGCCATGAGAGGTCAACGAGTGTGCGTCCCACCGCAGTATGACCGTACCGCGTGACCCATGTGCTGCCTCCAGGGTACGGGAGGCAGAAGCGGCATCGCAGGTCCTCTTGAAGACCGTTGTAGCACTAATTCTACATTTTGGTACTAGGGCATTTTAACTTTGTTGTTCCTGCCAGACACAAAGAGAAGATCCTGTGTTATTCAGTGCCCTCGTTACCTTTTTGTGGGTTGTGGTGCTTGTCACTTCGCTGCCCCGCCGGTGCACACGACTGGGCACCCCACCTCGTGTGCCATCTGCAGGGCCTCTGCCCTCGGATCACTGGTTTCGGTTTCTGGAGTGGCAACATAAACAGTTGCTCCCAAAGGAGTAGCCTGAACACTTAGGTGAATATCCCCTGCACCAGCATTCCACGGAAATTCTTTCCTAGCTCTCCCACGTCAACGAGCACGGCTCCGCTCGCTACACCGTATGACGTCATCGGAGCCATAAGAGGACCTCGTCGGCGTGCTGACGTCAGTTCCACCCATTTTTTCCGTGCCACCGAGGCAAACAGGGGACCGAGACATTTTCATATGTATACATAGTATAATAAATATATATATATTCACTGAAAAAACCATAGGTTTCAGGCACGTTATAGTTAGAAATTAGCATTTAAAAAACCTTAGAAATTCACTGAAAAAACCATAGGTTTCAGGCACGTTATAGTTAGAAATTAGCATTTAAAAAACCTTAGAAATTCACTGAAAAAACCATAGGTTTCAGGGGCGTTATAGTTAGTTGGACATTTCACTCGTACAAAACCATAGAAATTCCCCCGTTATAGTTAGTTCAGCTAACTATAACTTCGTGCGTCCCGCAATGCACTGCTGATGACGTCACATATTACATCACTCATGACATGGTCAGTGACATCACTGATGACATCACTGATGACATCTCAAATGACATCACTGATGACATCACTGATGACATCATCCATGTGATAATTTGATGCATCTTCTCACACCCTAATATAACTTTTGATACACCCACTGTAAATTACAGACTGCCATTGTCAAAACCATAGACACTCCAACACCAATAACTACATACACACTCACTGATTCTTAGGTCTACACACACATCCACTCTCTCACCTCTACAGTCACTCATACTTACGATCACTCAGTACAGGACTTTCATATGCACTTATACACCTACATAGACACTCACACACCACCACTCATCCGTAGAGGTACTCACACACCTAGTCAGTCATGCAAATAATTAATCACACTGCCATTTACTCACCTATACAGTTATACACACACCAGCTCACTTACTCATACAAATACTAGCACATTCTTACGCTCTTATACAATCACTGATACAAGTACACACTCATCCATACAGCCACTCTCACAATCACACACTCTCACTTATAGCCATTTATATACTCCATCACACATATATACTGCCTTTGACATATTAGTTACTCACACATGTACCACTAAGATATACATTCACTCACTAACACACCCATACACACACTCACCCACCCATACAGTCCATCACAGATGCACTCTTGAAACCATGCTCCCAGTGAATCACCCACTCACACATTTATGCGCCGTCACACCCACCCCACCCACACAAACACTCAGGCACCCATACAGATACTCAGACAACCAATCAATAACCCATGTAGACACTCATGTAGCTATTCGCAAACCCATGCAGCCGCTTACACACCAACAGACAGACGGATACAGACATTCACATAGTTTAGTCACTAACCCATGCATTCAGTAAGATACGTTTAATCACTCACTTATAGAGTCAGTCACGCACCTACTAAATCATCCATCCAGACACTTATACACCCACTCATTCTTCAATACACCTTGGCATATATATTAAACATATTTAAACTTTACAGAAACACATAGTCACTGGATGATGTCATTTGAGATGTCATCAGTGATGTCATCAGTGATGTCATCAGTGATGTCACTGACCATGTCATGAGTGATGTAATATGTGACGTCATCAGCAGTGCATTGCTGGGCGTGTGAGTTATAGTTAGCTGAACTAACTATAACGGGGGAATTTCTATGGTTTTGTACGAGTGAAATGTCCAACTAACTATAACGCCCCTGAAACCTATGGTTTTTTCAGTGAATTTCTAAGGTTTTTTAAATGCTAATTTCTAACTATAACGTGCCTGAAACCTATGGTTTTTTCAGTGAATATATATATATATATATATATATATATATATATATATATATCGAAATGAACAGTCCTGTTTCCCTTACTGCCACGAAGGGAATCCACAGCACAGGTACGGACCACAAAGGCACTCCAGTAAATTATTTGCAAAGCTCTTTATTTTATCATGGAAACCACAGAGTGTAACGGACCAGTGTCCGCCCAGACGCGTTTCGATCGCACACGGTGATCTTGATCACATGACGCTCTGTTGACGAATCACTGTTAAAATTCTAAGTGTGGCCAATCAAAACAAACGATTGGTCAGGTGACAGTGTAGGGACATAGATAACAGACTACAATTAGGACAGCAGATTCACAGCAAATGGCCCGTGTCAATAAAGGGTACATATATAGAGTATACTAAAAGTAGCAGTATATAAGAACAGTAGATAAAAAAACAGTGGATAAAAAATTAGCCCTCATTTAAAATATGTAAATTATATTCCCTAAAATATATTGTAGTGGAATGGAGAGATATAAGCAGACATATATTCATGATTAAATATCGAAATTGTAAAAATAATGATTATAAAACCATATATACAATAATTGCACAGTGATATTGATCACTGCTTGATAAAGTGCTAGTGCTGCAAGTGCAGTTTGTTATGTCTGAATTACTGAAACTCTCCCCATCTATGAGTACCATTCTACATAGCATATTAAATGGGCAAAATATACACATACTGTTCTTGAAATTTAATGGCTATACACTCCATAAGTACTGTATCAATTGGCCAATTAAATTGAATCCCAATTGTGTGCAAAAAGTGCGAGTGCAAACACAAACCCCAAAACCTAAAAATATACACAAATATATGAAATGTAAGAGAGGCTGTGCAAAGGCGCATGTTGGTAATGAACCTCAACCAACAGGTTGTAATAAAAGTGCAAATGCTGTAAATTGCTAAAGTGCCAGTGCTACAAATGATATGAACCATAAAACATTTCATCATGAATGACATTGCTCTAGAAAAAGCTCATATAATAAATACCAATAAATAGCAAAAGTAACCAGAAAAAGATACAGATATACAATTCACAGCACTCAGGAGGAAGAGACACTGAATCTTAAAAAGAGCCCGAGCTACAACACTAAATACAGGAGAAATATACAGGGAGACCTATGCAGACTGACTATACTATAAAAAGTTATGTAGGTCCTCATTTGTGTTGAGCCCGTTGGGCATCTTTGTGTCAAGGGTCATGATAAAAAAAGATTCAAGTTGTCGCAGCTTCCTCTCTGTGGCCCCCTCGCATTGAGATAGGGACCGCCCCAATAACTGAATATTTCAGGTCATCAACTTTATTATGATGCACTGCCTTAAAATGGCGGGCCACTGGATAATTAGGATCAGAATTAATGATGGCTCGCAAGTGCTGCAAAATTGTATTGTATACTGCGAGTTTGGTGCTGCCAATGTATTTAAGATGGCAAGTGCATTCTAACATATATACAGCATATTCGGTCCGACAAGTATAATGTTCTTTGATAGGGACCGGGATGGTACTAAAAGCTGTCATATATTCAGTTAGGTTAGCACCAAATTTGCAGGCTCAACATGATGTGCATTTATAGAAACCTGATTTAGACAGCCAGGTAGTTTTAGACGTTAATTCTGGGCTAGATTTTACAAGAGCATCCCTCATATATATATATATAAATATATATATATATATATATATATCCCTCTGTATGTTCTCTCGTGCACTGCCACTGTTTCACCTGAACCAAGGGAGCGTCGCCTTAGTGGACCTCACGGGAGCAGGTCCATACCAATATCACTGCTTTCCCTTGATATAAGGATGACAAAGCCATATCTGGGTGCTTGAATATTTTATTGTCAGGCCACCATTGAACGTGTTTTGGCTGACACATCCTTGCTCACCAATGACGAGGCGGCATTACTAGCAGTCTTTTGACTGTTTCAGTTACCACGTGCAGTACTCTGTGTTAAACGATAGTGAAAACAGAATGGTAGTTCCATGTCTATATTCTTAAATACTTAAATTAAACTAACTCAAGGTGCAGTTATAATCATTCCATTGTTCGCAACCATCCCGCATTGCATAACCACAGAATTACAACAACTTACTCTTAAAATTCATTAATCTGGGATTAATCCAATTTGATAGCATATTACGCGACAATCAATGTTCATAATAAACAGGCATAATAAACAAGCAATGCATTTTGTTTCAGTGTTATTATACACCAATACATACAACTAATTTATCGACTCATGCCTTATTGATCATGCATTTAATCATCACGGAATACCAACATTATTGCCTAGTGCCAAATTACCTTGTGTAATTTTATAGTTATGCCCATGTAGGCTTATGGATTAACTATTTAGTTGTGCAATCAATCCCAAGTGAGCATAGTGCCTGCGGTATGCTGTTCTTTTGCACATTATACTACCCAGTCTTCAAAAAGTGCTCGAAGTTCATGCTTTGTGATGTTAAAAAAATGGTTAAAAATCACCTTACTAAGAAAACAGGAGAAGTACATTACTGCTATATATACATTATAAATGAGTGTGCAAATCCTCCCCAAAATTGAGGCTACCTGGGCTCTTCGTGACGAGCTCTAATATATATCTCGATTCTAGCTTTCTTAACTTTTTCTCTCTGTTTCCTCCCCTGATACTCGGTGCAACTGCATCTATGACAAAATATGTCAGGCCTTTTGTGTCTTTTTTGTGGCATACTTCAAAATGACGTGCCACTGGGTAAGTTCTATCCCCATGTTTAATAGCACGTAAGTGTTGTAGGATGCGTTTATGTACTTCCAAAATAGTACTACCCACGTATCGAAGTCCACATGGGCATTGCAGTACATAAACAGCATACTCTGTTTTACATGTGAATCTCCCTTTTATCTTTTTTGTTTTATTTGACAAACCTGATGTGTATGTTTCCGTATTCTTTCCATAAAGACAGGCTTTACATTTGGAACATTTCAGAAATCCTTGCTTTCTTGCTAACCAGGGTGTTGCTCTTTGTACCTTTGCATCTTTCATCATGTTGCTCACTAAGACTTGTTTCATTGATCTTGCCCTTCTCCATGTAATCTGCGGATTACGTGGTGCTACTTTACCAAGGACTTGGTCATTTTCTATGAGTTACCAGTATTTTCATATAATCCCTCTTATGCTTGCTTGCTGTCTGTTATACACTGTAATCAATCTAAAATGTGTAGATTCTTATTGTTGTTTATTTCTCGCTTCATTTTTCTTTTTAAATAGCAATTGCTCCCTAGGCTGCTTGTCTGCCTTTATTACTGCCCTGTTCACCTAGTCATCAGGATAGCCTCGTGCTTTAAAACGATCTTTCAAGGTCATAATCTCTTTCTTAATTTCTGTGATTTCACTGCAATTTCGTTTTACTCTTAAGCTTTCACCGTATGGAATGCTTCTGATCAAGTTTTTGGGGTGAAAGCTAGTCGCATGCAGAAGCGTGTTCCCTGCTGTGGGCTACCTGTACAATTTTGTCTCTAATCTACTGTTCACCACATACACAGTTAGATCTAAAAAATTGACACTATGAGCACTGATGTTGCTTGTGAAATGCAAGTTTAAATAATTTTCCTCAATCTTGTCTAGAAAACATCTGGCTTCATTTTCAGTTCCCTTTCAGACCACAAAGAGGTCGTCAATGAACCGGCACCAATGTATAACATGGTTGTCCCACACTTCCTGAAATTTTGTTTGGACCACCTGCTCCTCCCACCAGCCCATATGCAAAGTAGCATAGCTGGGGGCAAAGCAGGTGCCCATTGCTGTGCCACACACCTGATGAAAGAGCTCACCATTGAACAAGAAATAATTGCTCTTAAGGCATCTCTCAACCATTCTCAATAACATCTGGGTGTGTTGCCATAGCTTGAGTAGCCTGGCACCTAAAAAATGTTTAACGGCCCTTAAGCCATCGTCATGATGGACACTGGTATACAGGGTAGACACATCTATTGTGATGAACAAAAAATCTTCCTCCCAAGGGAGATCATAGATTCTCTTTAAGAAGTCGCCTGTATCCTGTATATATGATGGAAGGTTTTTCACAAAATTGTTTAAAAATGAGTCTATATACTTGGAGGTATGTTCAAAAGCGCTAGCTATAGCAGAAATTATAGGGCGTCCTGGAGGGTTAACTGCATCTTTGTGGACTTTGGGGATAAGATATAATACAGGTGTAATTGGGTTATCAATTTTAAGGTATAAGAATTCTTCATGACTGATTAAACCTCGTGTCTGCCACTCCTGCAATTCCAGATTGTACTCAGTGTACATTGTTGTCATTACCCCCTTTGTTACTCTTGCATAACATAAGCTGTTATTCAATTGTTTATATGCATCAGTTAAGAAGTTATCCTTTGCCCACAACACCACATTGCCCCCTTTGTCCGAGTTTCTAACAATGCAGTCATTGTCATTCGATAGCTTATTGATCAATGCATAGTATTCTTTTTGCCTTTGAGTGTTTGCACATTTTTATTATTTACACGTATATGCAACTGTTTAAGTTCATTAATCACCAGTTCATTGTAGATATCAATAGAATCTCTGCCTGTCATTGGCATAAATCGGGATCTGGGTCTGAAATCTGTTGGTACTCCTCCATATACGTCCACGCCTTGTTCTGCTGCTAACATTTCCTCGTGTGCATTCTCATTTTCATTTTCTAGCTCCCTCAAGTCCATCATGAGACTCATATCATTTACCGAAAGTCCTTCATATTGTATTTCACCCCTCATCCTTTCGGATTGGCTTAATATTTGTTGGGACAAAAAACATTTTTCAACTTCAACATCATCATAAATTTGAAAAAATCAATCCGTGTTTGTACATAATCCATATCAGATTCAATGCAGAACGATAAACCTAATTTCCAGAATTCTCTTATCCTGATTAGAAAGTTTGATGTTTGTTAAAATTAAGATGGTATTGTCATTAGCATTATCCACTATTTCTATTTCTTGTTCCTTTTCTTTTTCTCCGTTAGCTCGTCTTTGTTTTGCGCCTTTCCTCCTTTTACTCCTCTGCCTCTTCCTCTTGGAGGCCTTGGATTTGATACTTGCTGTCTGGGCCTCAGATGGAATCTTCGATCTTGGCGTAAAAAATCCAATTCATCGATGACAGATGGAATTCGGCCTTTCATCTGACCACTAGTTACCTCATCCGCATCTATGTCCACTTCAGAGCTAACTAGGCTGCTTTGTTCTGACTGTACTTCTAAATTCGGTTTACTCGACGTTAATTTCTGTCTGCGCATGGTGTCAATTTTTTTTGCGAAAGTATATATCTGCCCATTATCATAATCACGCTTATCTCGCGCAAATTTATGAGCTTTTCTTTCTTTGATTGAAGTTTCCAATTTGTGCATTTGTTCCTTCATCTCGTTGAAGAATTTATTAATCTTTTCTCGGTTCGGTTCTTTCGCTAAAGATGTGTAGATTTTATCTATCTCCTCAAGATTCTCTTTCTGTCTATATCTGCATACTTAATCAGGATTGCCAGCATATTTCTGGATGAGTCATTGTTGTTATCAGCTCATTTCCGTAGCATGTCAGGGTTAGGGTCTCCATAGGTGGGAGCTACCAGGATCCTCAGACCTCTAGGGATACGCTTCACCTCCAAATACTTCTGGAGCGATTTAGATTCCCACCCTTTTTGGTTCGCTGTCCCCTCCGCCACGCAGTCTGGATGGAAACAGAAGCAGCAGCACTGGGTTGTAGAGTGGTGTCTGGTGAGTCGGAGGACCGCCGGAGAGCGCTAACGCACCCAGGTAAGACTGAGCAGCATAGTGCGGGGAGAAGGCAAAATTACTAAAGAATTCAAGAACCTACGCGATTACGCATAGGTCGGTGGCGGTTGTGGGTATGGAGTACTTACTAGAAATAAACAGCTCATAAAGATGTCGGCCGCAGAGGTAAAGGAGTGGGAAGAGGCAGCGCTAAAAATATTTGATGATAACAGTATAAATGAAGGTGCATTCGCTGGTAGCACCAGAGACTCTGAACAAAGGAACGTTATAGATTTCAGATTAAAGAGGCTAGAGAAACTAAAACGTACAGAACTTTCCAAATGGTGGAAATCTAAATTGCACCAGAAGTATTTGGAGGTGAAGCGTATCCCTAGAGGTCTGAGGATCCTGGTAGCTCCCTGCTATGAAGACCCTAACCCTGACATGCTATGCGAATGGGCTGATAACAGCAATGAGTCATCCAGAAGGATGCTGGCAATCCTGATTAAGTATGCGGATATAGACAGAAAGAGAATCCTTGAGGAGATAGATAAAATCTACACATCTTTAGCAAAAGAACCGAACCAAGAAAAGATCAATAAATTCTTCAACGAGATGAAGGAACGAATGCACAAATCGGAAACTTCAATCAAAGAAAGAAAAGCTCATAAATTTGCACGAGATAAGCATGATTATGATATTGGGCAGATATATACTTTTGCGAAAAAATTTGACACCATGCGCAGACAGAAATTAACCTTGAGTAAATCGAATTTAGAAGTACAGTCAGAACAAAGCAGCCTAGTTAGCTCTGAAGTGGACACGGTTGCAGATGAGGGAACTAGTGGTCAGATGAAAGGCCCAATTCCATCTGTCATCGATGAATTGGATTTTTTACGCCAAGATCGAAGATTCAATCTGAGGCCCAGACAGCAGGTATCAAATCCAAGGCCTCCAAGAGGAAGAGGCAGAGGAGTAAAAGGAGGAAAGGCGCAAAACAAAGACGAGCTAACAGAGAAAAAGAAATGGAACAAGAAATAGAAATAGTGGATAATGCTAATGACAATACCATCGTCAATTTAGCAAACATCGTTCTTTCTGATCAGGATAAGAGAATTCTGAAATTAGGTTTATCGTTCTGCATTGAATCTGATATGGATTATGTACAAACACGGATTGATTTTTTCAAATTTATGAGGATGTTGAAGTTGAAAAAACATTTTTGTCCCAACAAACATTAAGCCAATCCAAAGGGATGAGGGGTGAAATACAATATGAAGGACTTTCAGTAAATGATATGAGTCTCATGATGGACTTGAGGGAGCTAGAAAATGAAAATGAGAATGCACAAGGAGAAGCAGCCCCTTACAACGAGGAAATGTTAGCAGCAGAACAAGGCATGGACGTATATGGAGGAGTACCAACAGATTTCAGACCCAGATCCCGATTTATGCCAATGACAGGCAGAGATTCTATTGATATCTACAATGAACTGGTGACTGATGAACTTAAACAGTTGCATATACATGTAAATAATAAAAAATGTGTAAACACTCAAAGGCAAAAAGAATACTATGCATTGATCAATACGCTATCGAATGACAATGACTGCATTGTTAGAAACTCTGACAAAGGGGGCAACGTGGTGTTGTGGGCAAAAGATAAGTACTTAACTGAGGCATATAAACAATCGAATAACAGCTTATGTTATGCAAGAGTAACAAAGGAGGTAATGACAACAACGTACACTGAGTACAATCTGGAATTGCAGGAGTGGCAAACACGAGGTTTCATCAGTCATGAAGAATTCTTATACCTTAAAATTGATAACCCAATTACACCTGTATTATATCTTATCCCCAAAGTCCACAAAGATGCAGCTAACCCTCCAGGACGCCGTATAATTTCTGCTATAGGTAGTGCTTTTGAACATATCTCCAAGTATATAGACTCATTTTTAAACAATTTTGTGAAAACCCTTCCATCATATATACAGGATACAGGCGACTTCTTAAAGAGAATCTATGATCTCCCTTGGGAGGAAGATTTTTTGTTAATCACAATAGATGTGTCTACCCTGTATACCAGTATCGATCATGACGATGGCTTAAGGGCCGTTAAACATTTTTAGGTGCCAGGCCACTCAAGCTATGGCAACACACCCAGATATTATTGAGAATGATTGAGAGATGCCTTAAGAGCAATTATTTCTTGTTCAATGGTGAGCTCTTTCATCAGGTGTGTGGCACAGCGATGGGCACCTGCTTCGGCCCCAGCTATGCTAATTTGTATATGGGCTGGTGGGAGGAGCAGGTGGTCCAAACAAACTTTCAGGAAGTGTGGAACAACCATGTTATACATTGGTGCCAGTTCATTGATGACCTCTTTGTGGTCTGGAAGGGAACTGAAAATGAAGCCAGATGTTTTCTAGACCAGATTGAGGAAAATGATTTAAACTTGCATTTCACAAGCAACATCAGATCTCACAGTATCAATTTTTTAGATCTAACTGTGTATGTGGTGAACAGTAGATTAGAGACAAAATTGTACAGGAAGCCCACAGCAGGGAACACGCTACTACATGCGACTAGCTTTCACCCCAAAAACTTGATCAGAAGCATTTCATACGGTGAAAGCTTAAGAGTAAAAGAAATTGCAGTGAAATCACAGAAACTAAGAAAGAGATTATGACCTTGAAACATAGTTTTAAAGCACAAGGCTATCCCGATGACTGGGTGAACAGGGCAGTAATAAATGCAGACAAGCAGCATAGGGAGCAATTGCTATTTGAAAAGAAAAATGAAGAGAGAAATAAACAACAATCAGAATCTACACACTTTAGATTGATTACAGTGTGTAACAGACAGCAAGCAAGCATAAGAGGGATTATAGGAAAATACTAGTACCTCATAAAAAATGACCCAGTCCTTGGTAAAGTAGCACCACGTAATCCGCAGATTACATTCAGAAGGGCAAGATCAATGAAACAAGTCTTAGTGAGCAACATGATGAAAGATGCAAAGGTTCAAAGAGCAACAACTTGGTTAGCTAGAAAGCAAGGATTTCTGAAATGTTTCAAATGTAAAGCCTGTCTTTATGGAAAGAATACGGAAACATACACATCAGGTTTGTCAAATAAAACAAAAAAGATAAAAGGGAGATTCACAAGTAAAACGGAGTATGCTGTTTATGTACTGCAATGCCCATGTGGACTTCGATACGTAGGTAGTACTATTTTGGAAGTACATAAACGCATCCTACAACACTTACGTGCTATTAAACATGGGGATAGAACTTACCCAGTGGCACGTCATTTTGAAGTATGCCACAAAAAAGACACAAAAGGGCTGACATAGTTTGTCATAGATGCAGTAGCACCGAGTATCAGGGGAGGAAAGAGAGAGAAAAAGTTAAGAAAGCTAGAATCGAGATATATAATAGAGCTCAACACGAAGAGCCCAGGTGGCCTCAATATTGGGGAGGATTTGCACACTCATTTATAATGTATATATAGCAGTAATGTAATTCTCCCATTTCCTTAGTAAGATGATGTTTAACCATTTTTTTAACATCACAAAGCACGAACTTAGAGCACTTTTTTAAGACTGGGTAGTATAATGTGCAAAAGAACAGCATACCGCAGGCACTATGCTCACTTGGGCTTGATTGCACAACTAAATAGTAAATCCATAAGCCCACATGGGCATAACTATAAAATACACAAGGTAATTTGGCACCAGGCCATAATGTTGGTATTCCGTGATGATTAAATGCATGATCAATACGGCATAAGTCGAGAAATTAGTTGTATGTATTGGTGTATAATACCACTGAAACAAAATGCACTGCTTGTTTATTATGAACATTGATTGTCGCGTAATGTGCTATCAAATCGGATTAATCCCAGATTAATGAATTTTAAGTGTAAATTGTTGTAATTCAATGTTTATACGTAAATTTATTAATTGCCAATGCGGGACGCTTTTCGAACAATGGAATAATTATAACTGCACCTTGAGTTAGTTTAATGTAAGTATTTAAGAATATAGACATGGAACTACCAGTCTGTTTTCACTATCGTTTAACACAGAGTACTGCACGTGGTAACTGAAACAGTCAAAAGACCGCTAGTAATGCCGCCTCGTCATTGGTGAGCAAAGCTGTGTTCAGCCGAAACGGGTTCAATGGTGGCCTGACAATAAAATAATCAAGTACCCACACATGGCGTTGTCATCCTTGTATCAAGGGAAAGCAGTGATATATATATATATATATATATATATATATATATATATATATATATATATATATATATCTTCCACACTCCTTCCCTTCCA
This sequence comes from Calotriton arnoldi, assembly GCA_963921515.1. NCBI lineage: Eukaryota > Metazoa > Chordata > Amphibia > Caudata > Salamandridae > Calotriton > Calotriton arnoldi. Next base: position 28,830 of record CAWUFW010023778.1, on the reverse strand, counting down.
AAAGAAGTCGAGCCCACACAGTCCATGAAAATAATCATTGCTTTAATGTCACCACGGCATGACACGTTTCGGCGCAATGCCTTTCTCAAATGCCGCGAAAATAAGTGAACATTTCAAAAGTTCCCACATTTAAATGCCAATTGCCTCGCTGCGATTGGTTGAGGCTTTTCAGCAGGCAGGGGGGGATTGACGCGGACTCGGCCATCCAAATCCGCCAGAAGCAGGCACACAACGTCAGTGCTTCCCATGTGGGCGGTGTCTGCTTCGTCCCTCTACCAGCCTGGATCTTGCTGTGGAAAACAATGATTTCCCGGGCTTTCATCTCACCACAGAGACTCCCGTAATAACCCTGGAAGCGTCACTTAGGTAAGCGCACTATCGCTGTGAAATTACAGTCCAACCACTGTCAGCAGGGTCAAATTGCAGGGCTGTGGCGGTTTGGCGTTACCAAAACGTTTTCAGTTTTACCAACAGTGCCACTACCTCTGCCGAACTGCTTAGAGATGGGGGCTCCAGTGTGCTCGTGGCCGCACACAACAAGAAAGGCATTGCGCCGAAACACGTCATGCCGTGGTGACATTAAAGCAATGATTATTTTCATGGACTGTGTGGGCTCGACTTCTTTTGAAGGGAAGGAGTGTGGAAGGTTTTGTTGAGTGCGGCCACGAGCACACTGGAGCCCCCATATATATATATATATATATAAGAATGTTACCAACACAGTTGTAAACCTGTCATCTATGGTGTTAAACAAAGCAGAAATTCAGCTGTTGGAACTGGGTCTATCGTATTGTCCAGAAAAGAGCTTCAATTATGCGCAAACCCGCATGGATATATTCAAATTTATTCGGAAGTTAAAATTGAAAAAATATTATGAAACCAATCGCAGAGAAAGCAATGTGAATTTAAATCAAGTTTCAAATACACAAACAGGCGATTACAATCTCACTGCGGGAGATGCTGAATTACTGGCAAATTTACAAGCTTTAAGACAAGAAAGTAGCAGTGAAAATATTATGCCAGTAAGTGTGAGTCCTATATCTTATGCAACAGTGACTACGACATTCAAACAGAAATCTAAGTTTCAATCTTTAACAACAAGAGATGCCCTAGATATCTTCAGTGAATCGGTAACAAGTGAAATCAAAAATCTCAAGATTCAAACTAACAGAACTGTTAAAAAATACAATTACCAACAAAATGCATATAATAGATTGATGAAAAAACTGCAATCGAATGATCAAATAAGTCTTAGAAACTCTGACAAAGGAGGTAATTTGGTCATATGGCCAAAAGACATGTATATGGCAGAGGCAAATCTACAACTGGAGGACAAAAGCTGCTACAAAAAGAGTAATGTACAAATAGTTCGGGCAGCATGGAAGCAGAATACTATTCAAAATTGAACGGTTGGCGAAGTGCGGGTTTACTCAGTATGGATGAGTTTAAATTTTAAAAAAATGAACGTCCCACTATGCCCGTTGTATATTTTATTCCAAAGCTACATAAAAATGTCAACACACCTCCAGGTCGACCAATAATTTCGGCTAAAGGCAGTTTACTGGAAAACACATCCAAATACATTGACTTCTTTTTACAAGACTATGTCAGAAGTTTACCCTCATTTATACAAGACACGAGTGATTTTCTAAGGCACATCAATGATTATGTATGGCATGCAGATGACTTATTAATATGTTTAGATGTAACATACGTTATATACAAGCATATATCATAAAGATGGGGTAAGGGCAACTGAACATTATTTAAATTCCAAACCCTTACAGCTGGCCCAACATAATAAGATGCTAATTACAATGATCATGTATTGTCTAAACAACAATTATTTTTTGTTTCAAAATCAAATCCTACAACAAATCAGAGGAGTAGCTATGGGGGCATGTTTTTCCCTAGCTACTCCTGCCTCCACATGGGTTGGTGGGAGGAAATGGTTTTAAATAAACAACACAAACTAGTTGTGGATAGCCATATAAGATTATGGCTACGCTATATAGATGATTTATTTGTCATATGGCGGGGAACAAGAAGTACAGCAGATGAGTTTGTTAAGAACATCAACCAAAATGACCTGAATCTAAAATTTACTGCTACTATAAGCGAGTGCTCAGTATACTTCCTCGATTTGGAAGTGTACATAAAAAATCAGAAGATTGAGACCCGCCTTTATCGTAAGCCAACAGCTGGCAATAGTCTCCTACATGCTACTAGTCATCATCCCCAGCATTTGATCCATAGCATACCATATGGAGAAATGCTGAGGATAAGAAGAGCATGTAGTACCGAAAATGATCTAAAGGAGGCACAACAGCTTAGCAAAGAACGATTCATTGAGAGAGGCTATAAAAATAATATCATTGATATAGCGAGGGAGAAAGCAAATCGACTAGATAGACAAGCATTATTAACGAAAAAGTAAAAGCAACGAAGGATCAGAATGAGTCTACTAGCAATGAAACCAGGCTAATAGTAACATACAGCCAGCAACACAACTCACTGCGCAAAATTGTGTACAAAAATTGGCCGATAGTGCGCAGTGATCCGGTAATTGGCAAAATGATGCCAAAATATCCTAGTATTACCTATAGGAAATCACAATCCATGAAAGATTCAATAGTAAGCAGTAGCCCTGAAATCAAACCATCATCTAATTGGTTAACTGCTCGCAGAGGATTTGTGAAATGCAATAATTGCCGAGCATGCAAATGTGGGATCAACAAAATCATGTACAACACCCCTTTTCACAGTATCCAATCAAGATATCCAAGTTTCTAACATGCCGGACGGAGTATGTGGTGTACGTGTTGGGTTGCCCTTGTGGGCTGCAGTATGTGGGCAGTACTAAATTACAGGCCCATAGACGTATACTGCAGCACATGAGGGCAATTACCAACAGTGACCCCACGTATCCAATGGCAAGACATTTTAAAGAAAAACATGATAACAATTTGGATATGTTAACATATTTTTTAATTGATTCCATTCCCGTGTCTAGAAGAGCAGGCAATCGTGAGGCCAAACTTCATCTCCTTGAAACAAAATATATTTTAGAATTAGACACCAAGACTCCGAATGGACATAACTCCAGTGAAGACTTCCATACATGCTTATGAATAAAATAAGGATGGAATAATATGAAAGGTTCTATAAACAGAACGCCGCTTCGACATTACGTCATAATGAAATCAACACAGATATTTTAACAACACACGTCTTTTATGTATTAATTAGTTTTAATGGTAGCACTTTATTTATTCTTGCACTTGCACTTTAAATTGGAATTTAGAACATACAGAAAATGTAATCAGTTTTTAAATGCAATAGTTTACATTATGTGCATAGGAAATCAAAAATAATAATGCTTGCAAAACCAGAGACACAACAACGTAGACAAATTGAAAGTCCAGGTAGTATTACTACCAGCAGATTAAACATGAATCATGCATAGTTTGAAAGAAAATATAATGTAGAGTAAACCTGTAATATGCATAATATATGATTTTACAAACTTTATTTTCTTTTCTTATTGAAATAATGTGGACTCTAATAGGTTTCAATGTGACGTTGTGTGTTTTATCAAATATTGTTTTTATACATAGAAACATTTTTGGAACAATGATGTTGGTATTTTACCTAAATTATTCTATGAATCAATTTTAATATTTAACCTGGTTTTAAATAAGTGAAGAAATCTTATTTATGGCAGCATTTTGCACATTGAATTGTAGATGGCATAGAATTTACTGAACAGGAAAAGTATGTTGTTTATGTCCATGTAGTTTAAGTGTTACGTGTGGGCACACTAGCACTTTAAAAAGTATCGTGGTAACTCCAGAGCGCGTCATGTGATCAAGGCCGAGTGAGGCCGAAACGCGTCATGGCGAAAATGGTGGCAAAATAAATTATTTCACGCACGAAATTGAGGTCTCGCAGATCCGTTTTTCCCAGAGGAAGGGAAGTGAGAAGGAACGGCGTTGTGGGATATATATATATATATGTATATATATATATATATATATATATATACACACACACACACATAAATGTAAATTAACTTATTTCAAGACTAAAAATTGCATATACTTACAATGCATGGTAAAGGCATGTGAAGGCTGCTTGTAAAAGGCATGTTTGCTAATTGCATGCGTTGTAAAATCATACATTCAGTCAGTCATTACATTGAGCATGTGGTTGCCGGTGGGGGACAGTGGTACTCATTTTTGGAGATGAGCACTTATTTTTCAACATCATGTATTTATTGAGAGCGAGAGAGGGAAAAAAACACACAGCTGAAAGACAAAGGAAGAGCAAGATGGACAACTGGCACAAATGGAGTAAATAGGGACCTGCAAGAGTGAGGTAAAGGGCCAGTGAATGTCTGGTAGTGAATTGAAGAGTCATAAGGAGGCCTTAAGACTGCTCAACCTCTGTGTTCGGTACTTCTTCTACTGCAGTGCCAGATTAAATCCAGCTAGGCCTTTCAGATCAACATCTTGCATTGAAATCTCCTTTTTTTTTAAAATAAATGCTTTAAATAAAAAAATGCTCAAACATACTCCAGATTTGTTATCTGGAAATAAGTTAACTGGACAAAATACAGTGAAAAAACACTTGGTGTGGCTATTTAAACTCTGCCTTAACATTCCTCAAGGTTCACAACTTTTGGGATTCAGAAATCCCCCATTCGTTGTTTAAAACTTTAATAAACAACATTTTTAAAAAAAACTATGTTTCTGGAAGACAAGTCCGTGTTTCAAAGAGGAAGCCATGCTTGGGCAGTAACAAACATCTAGAAACAACTCAGTCTACAAAAGTACCTTGCTGATGCATACGCTGCTTATTACAAATTAAAACTGGTGCAGTTTGGATTCAACTTTCTTTCAAAGTTGCACTTTATTCCCAAATGGGCATCGTGGCCGAGCATGCTGGAATGCAGGCTATGCGAATATACACTTGCCCATTTGTAATTGCAGAACGCAGGCTAAGAGAGCTTTTAATTTATATTAACATAAACAGCTGTTGCCAGTCTATTATGTTTTGCTTGAAAGGAGATCATCCACAACTGGTGACCAGATTCATAAAATATATGAATCATGCTGCATCCCTTTTAGCCAAATCAAATTAAACTAGTAGCAGCCTGGTTGTGCTGTTGTTATAAATCAACAACAGTTTGTAAGGGAACAGGTGGTCTGCATATTGCACAATGTTACTTCATATTGTTTCAAGAAGTACTGAATGTTATTTTAAATACAGCAATTGCTACCCCTTTTATTATTTACAGCTTAGTTTATTCTTACAAAGGTTGATTTCTCTATTACATCAATTTGCTGAGACCGAATGTGTTTAAAATGTTGCTGTGCCTTCTTAATCTGTCTCATTATTGTACAATTGTTCTCCTGCACTGTATAGTATGAGTATAGCTATTAGGAATGTAGTTTTGTCTACCTCATTCAATCTTGAAGCCAATAGTCTTAACTTTAGAGTTTTAATGTTGGCATGCTTGTTGTACCATAAGACATTGCAGTAATGTATGGAGTGCACAGTACCTATAAGACTTTTTATGAGCGAGTGAGCTCCCGCTTTGCAAAGCATGCTCACCTGTCAAAAATAAATGCATTACGGTGGCTATGTTTCCTTTTAAGGTACTGCTTTATGGCCCGCGATGCTGTCCTGCATCAGTTGCAGTCTTCTTTGATCGTCTGATGCATGAGGATAAGCTGCATATGGGCTCCTTATGTATTACCTTGCACTTCATTAAATAAACGCTGTACTTATCTCTGCTTGGCTCCTGAAGTCTCTATGTAACATTTGGTGAAGATTTATAAAGAGACTTTTGAGAATTTGGAGCCTACAGCATACTCTGGACATCCTGCGCTATAATCAGCATCATTTCACTCGTCAAAGCCGTTACCCTGTGAGTGCTTCTCCCATATTTCCTGGAGCCCACACAGCCCAAGGCTACTTTTGGGCTATTTCGAGCGCAGCTCTGCCCAATTCCTCATTTTGGCTCCATGTGCTCCGCTTCTTCCTTAATACAAGTGAGCCACCAAGCCAGCACGCTCGTGAATGCACTTGATATCACTTCTTCAGTTTACATGCCTGTCCTACAAGTAAGTACTTAGCTGCCCTATGCGCATATGTCCTCCTGGCACTAACTTTACATTTCTGATCTGTTCCTGCTTTAATTGTCGACGTTATGCCAATGCGCTCATATTTCAATGCAAGTGCTAGACTGCCTTGGATATTTCAAATTTACAGCAACGTTTCTTTAAAAATTGAGAGCTTTTTGTTTGAATTGGCTCAAGTGAACTTGGAAATGCTGATTAACTTCTCAGACCTGTGTCATTACCTGTATCAACTCTTCATTGGATGGTGGCATCTTAAACAATTGTTTTCAATGGCTTCTAGCAATTTGGCTCAGATCTCACTATTTCTTCAACTTCCTGGCTAGCCTTTGATTAAGTGGAATGCTTGGTTAAGATCTTTTGAGAACTATTTAATCACAGTTGGAGCAGATGGCTTTGAACCTAAAACAAAAGGCTGCTATTTTGTTTAGTCATTTGGGAAATGAAGGGCAGCAAGTTTTTGATAATTTGCCTCTAGCTACTGCCACATCTGGACAATCCGCAGATTCTAATGAGTACTTAGAAGCAATTACAAGACTTAGAGTCAAATTCCCAGAACAACCTAGCGTTCTATTGAAGAGATTTTATTTTTTCAAGAAGAAACAAACAACTTATGAAATGGTTGAAGAATTCATATCAGCATTAAGGGCATTAGCTGCTACATGCAATTTTGGAGCATCCATTGACATATACGTTTGAGATCAGTTTGTGTATAGCTGCTTTTCAAAAGCGATACAAGAAAGGCTACTCTGTTGCAGAGATCCTCCATTGTCAGAGGTTGTTGATCTGGCCAAAAGCATTGGGAATTCAATAATCTCCAGTGGCCTGATGGCTCAGGAATCCACTCAGACATCTTCTCCAATTGTTGATGCTGTGGGGTATTCTGAACATGTTGATGCTGTACAAATTAAGGACAAAGTAATTAAGAGTGTTCATCATAATACTAACACTTTTGTTTCAGATGTGGAACTAAATCCCATTTAAGTAATTATATGCAATGTTCAGCAGTAGGTAAACAATGCAATAAGTGCAAGAATTTAGGTCAATTTCACTGTGTTTTTCGAGTCTGGTATAAAACAAGTTAAAGTACACAGTGTTGACTTCAACGAAGGGGACTGCCCGGCGGATCTATCAAATATGGTCCTCAATCTGGAGATTGACTGTACACTAACAAAATTAAAGAACCTTTATGTCAGTAAACTCTAGGTTTCAAAATAACCCTTAACATGATGTGTGACCCAGGTGCACCTATTACTATCATATCTTTATTTTACCACCAGTGGAGGTCTGATTTTATCCTGAACACACCGGACATACATCCTAAAGCTTATGGTGATCAGGATATAAATATGTTTGGATTTTTCATTGACACTGTGCCTTGTCTTGGCAGGTCAATGTCAACTAAAATCTACATTGCAGTCAAGCGTAAGAATATAGTAGGCTAGCAGGACCTTGCAAAACCTGGTCTTATGCTTGTGCCTGGTGCTGATCCACCAGTCAGGGTAGCAAATGCATCTTTACTCACTACTGATGATTTTGATCCCACTGAAGATATTGTTAAAATATTTCCTGAATTCTGTTATAGTAAGATTGGGCTCATTCAGAAATATGTGCACACAATTAAGTGGCATGCTATACCTGTTACACACAAAGCCAAACCTGTCCCCTTACGTGTTACAGCTGCATCGAAAAACTATTAGAGAATTTAGTTGGAGGTGGCATTATCAAACCCACTGGCTCTTCTGAATAGGTAAATCCCATTGTAATTGTATGCAAAAAGGATGGTGTGATTCGCTTGTGCACTGATCTGCGCAGTCTCAACAGGAACATTGTGGTTGATTGCAATCCTCTGCCCAAGATTCAAGACTTACTTGCCAACATTGGAGACTCTAACTTTTTAGATGCACTTTTGCAACTCAAATCAGCTCACAGCCAGATTCCATTGGATGAAAGGTCCCAAGAGTTAACTACCTTTGTAACTCCTTCTGGAGCATTTAAATTTTGCAGACTTCCTTTTGGATTAGCTTCAGCAGCTTATGTTTTTCAGCACCTCATGGTTAACATATTGGAGGGTGTCAGTGGGACACAAGCGTTACAAGTTGATGTGCTGATTTTTGCAAAATCGTTACCTGAACATAATCAGTCTCTTGAAACAGTTTTCATTAAATTTAAAGAGTTTGGTATCACTCTTCTCAAAGATATATCCAAATATTTAGCAGAAAGCATTGACTACTTAAAACAGTCTATCACTCCCAATGGTATTTCTCCAACATGAAGTCAATCAAAAGAAGGTATGCAGCTCCTAACTGGGCAAGGGGAGACAGGTCAACTAGGTGGTAATGTGTCCTCACTTAATAGTAGGAGGGAAAGGGAATTCCTCCTATTGGAATTAGGGCCCTCACACAGCCAGCCAGCTGGGTGTCATGCTTCATCATACGGCGTGCTCCTCGTCAGGTCGGCGCTGCAATACCTGATGGGCTCCCTATGAGGAGCTCTTTGGTGGAGATCTTTTATTCCATGCCGTTTGGTGCCATGGGTGTGAAGGCCTAAAGCTGGCTGGGTGTGTGGCCCAATATGGCTGCCACAACTGATGTTACAACTGGGGCCCGCACGGCCCCGGCAGCATATGGGTAGGTCTACTGACGACTTCGCGGTTGGACACACGTGAGTACCAGCCCCTTTGTTGCACACGGTAGCCTCCTTGTGTGGTACGCTTTGGCTTCTCAACCCACTTGTGAGAGGTGAGTTTGTGCCTGTTATCTAACGAGGCAGCGGACACACTTTAACCACCAGGGGCTGCTTTGTATTGGGAGGACCCCTGTGCATTGATGACTCAGCCCGCTCTTTCCGGTTGACCATGGATACCGCCAGCTCCGGCACTGGAGCATGGTACCTCCTGGCCTGGGAGCGAGTGGCCGGACCTTGTTGCAGTTCTGTAATCGTGAGCTCGTGGGGGCATGCGGCGTCCTCCGTGCTTAGCCCGTTTCTTAATCTGCTTACTCTTGCCTTTTATTAGTGATGCCAGTTGGGAAATTTTGCCTAGCTACGCAGGTCCCTCCACCGCACAACATGGTGGAAGTGACCCCGTACTTTTGCTTTTTGAATCATACCTTATACCTAAATTGACTCCTTTCAGGACACTGGAAATTCCAGGTGTATTACCTGCCGGGAGTTGATGGTGTGAGTCACCAACTCGAATTGGGTGAGTCCGCCAGTTTCAGCTACCATAATATGGGGATTGCTACTACCCCATTTTTTAATTCATAATGAGCATGTCACGACTGAGTGATGCATTTGTTCGGCACCCTTACTATACCACCAATGTTTTATTTTCTTCACTGTGTGCACTGTGCACTGTGAGTTGCTTAGGGGGCACGTGTGTCATAGATTGAACTGCATCATTTGCCACTGTCGTCTAATATTTTCTTGATTTTATCTCACTGGGTTGGTCACTACTACTACAGGTACCACATCAGAGGTGTTTTATGTGGTTTATCAGGAACAATAGATCAGACAATGACCCAAGTGTAGATAGACTGTTTTCTAGGTCCTGATGAATTGCCGCTAGATTGTATGACACCAAGGCAAGAAACATGTTGACCATATGATAGAGCGCGGAATCCTGACACATTATATCAGGAGTGCGCCACATTAATTTTTAACCAGGTTGGAAGCCATATTAATTAAACCTTTTTCTTTTTTGGACTTCCACTACCTGTTTTAACCCTTCACGGTCCACTGACCCTCACTTTTTACATCTACACCTTTAGGCCCCTCACACCCACGGCACCAAACAGCATGGAATAAAAGATCTCCGCCAAAGAGCCCCTCATAGGGAGCCCATCAGGTATTGCAGCGCCGACCTGACCAGGCGCACGCCCTATGATGAAGAAAGATACCGAGCTGGCTGGGTGTGTGAGGGCCCTAATTCCAATAGGAGGAATTCCCTTTCCCTCCTACAATTAAGTGAGGACACATTACCACCTAGTTGACCTGTCTCCCCTTGCCCAGTTAGGAACTGCATACCTTCTTTTGATTGACTTCATATGGGCATGTATGCTGGACCTCTGTAAAGCCCTCAGTCCCTCCTTCCTTGATCAATTTCTCCAACATGTTCATTGATTAAAGCAATTGATGCACATCCACCCAGTGACAAAGATACACTTTGCTCCTTTCTTGGGCTAAGCATATACTATCCAAGGTTTGTGCAAGGGTATGCTTTTATTGTGCAGCCCTTGAGAAATGTACTCAAGAAACAAGTGAAGTATATCTGGTCTGATAATGTGCAAAAAACTTTTCAGAAAGTGAAGAATCTCATTATTTCAGCCCCAGCTTTAGCTCAATTTGTTGCAGGCAGGAATTTATCATAACTGTTAATGCAAGACAAGTTGGATGGGGGCTGTGTTTTCACAGTTATGTCAGGACAAAGAAAACACCATTGCCTCTTGCTCTTTCAGTAGTGCGGAAGCCAATTGCAGCACAATTGAGCGAGAGGCATTGGCATGATGTTGGGCAGTAAAAAGGTTCAAGACTTTCATTTGGAGTTCTCATTTTGACCTATTCATAGACCACAAACCATTGTTGCACCTGTTGAGTGCAATGTTTCAGGGAAAGCATCATCACGATTGGTCAGATTTTTATCAAAGCTGCAAGAATTTTATTTTACGGTGAAATACTTACCTGGTGGGAAAAACATAAAAGTGAACTGTCTCTCCAGGTTAGCCATAAGAGGTGGAGACTCCAACCCACTTCAAGATAATGAGATTGTGATTGCTTTTGTGCAGGATATAGTGTAGAACGAAGGGGTGATCACACATAAACAGTGGTTAGAAGCTTCCAAACAGGATGCCAGACACAGTCTGTTTTCAAAATCATGAAAGAAGGTTGGCCCAAGGAAAGAAATGTTAAGCCCTCTTTGAAACCTTTTGTACAGATTTCAGAGGACCGGTTGTTGAGGGGTGCTAGTACCTAATGGTGTGTGTGTGTGCCTCGTGTGACTATCAAAGATGATATTATTAAGGAGGCACAGAAGGGCCATTTAGGGGTCATTAGCACATGTAAATATAAAACATAATTTTATTGGTGGCCTGCATTGGAAGCTCAAGTTTCTAAGTTTATTGATAATTGCACAATGTGCTTGGTATCTGATAAACACTGGAGGATACATGAGTTGCCTATTTATATAGTCCCTCTACTGGAGGAAGCTTGACAAAAAGTGGTACTTGATTTTTCGGGTCCATTTGGGTTAATGCCTATTAACAAAAGATACATGACTTTTTGATTGATTATTTTGCAAAATGGATATATTTTGGTCCTACCTCTATTCTTAACACTGACGCTATAATCATATTTTCAAAAATATTTTTATGTAGAAGAAGCACCTAAATAAATTGTTACAGTCAACGGCACCCACTTCACATCAGCGCACATGAAGGACTTCATTGAGGGTTTTCACATTACTCATCTCAGAGTTGCGCTTTACTCATCTTCTGCCAATGGTTTGGTTGAATGCATGAATATGTTCTTAAAAGAGGGTGTGCAAACAATGACCATGGGTCTTGAGGTCAAAACGTTTCTCGGAGAAAGTTTGGTCATATCTAGTTACTACACGCAGTACAACAGGTATGTCCCCATTTATGATGTTACACAAAAGATTTTCAAGGGCTTCAGTTTGTCCTGACTGGGTGAGAGAGGTAAGCAAAAAGACCACACCTGACTTGCAGACTATTGCATCCAGAGTTAAAGCAATGCAAAGTCAGGTTAAAGAAAGTTTTGCCAAAACACACCATAATGGCTAAAGCGTCCGACTTTGAAGCTGGGGAACCAGGTTCGAGTCTGACGGGAGGCTCAAACATCCTGTGATTCTGGGCAAATCACTTAATCTCCCTGTGCCTAGAAATGAATGTGTCTATTTGTAATGCAACTGGTGCTCATGTAAAGCACTCTGATACCTTCAGGTCAAGTTTGCTCTATATAAAAAAGCAAAAAAAAAAAAAAAACACATTGAAGGCCGGGTATTGATCAGAAATCGCACTAAGGTCAAGAAGGGTTTATTGACATTTTCAAAACCAGTTTGTGTTCAGAGAGTGCCTAAAGGCTCAGTACTTATAAAGGATAAAGGCTGGTAGCGTAAGCGAGATCTGGTCAAGATTACCCAGGCATAGGCAGCCAAAATTCAAGCTGTGCAAGGCTATGATGGCAACAATTCCTCTCTTGAAAGCAATTTGTGGCAAACAACTCAAGAGCATTAAACTGACAGTTAAGGGTCATCTCAGATTGATAATGCAAATAATTTGTTACTTAAACAAAGGCAGCCTGGTACAGACATTGTTCTTGAACAATCTAATGATAGTATTACGTCCCATAAAACCAGAGCTGTGTGCAATACTACCATGCCTTCTAAATTTAAGGATTGCTATATATCTTACAAAAACAATAATAGATGTAGGGATATTTATTTGAGATATTTTTATTTTATATTTTATTCATATGAATTATTTAACTTTGTTTTTCAAAATGAGGAAGTTGTTGTACCAAAAGACATTGCAGTAATGTATGGAATGCTCAGTACCTTTAAGAACTTGTCATGAGCAAGCGAGCTCCTGCTTTGCGAAGCAAGCTCACTTTTGAAAACTAAATACATTTTGGTTGCTATGTTTCTTTTTAAGTTACTATTTTATGACCCCCGCTGCTGTCCCGCATCGGTTGCTGAGACTTTGTTGGGCATTAGATGCATGAGGACAGGCTGCATTTGGTCTCCTTATTTCTTACCTTCTACTTCACAAAAAAAAAATGCTGTACTTATCCCTGCTTGGCTCCTGAAGTCTCTTTGTAACAATGCTCCTCTTCTATTCAATATATTGTAATGGTTTAATTAACTAGTAAATAAAGACAACCAGATACGAACATTGTTTATAACCCTATGATCAGGCAATGTGGGCTTTACACACAAGTTACTACTAAACACATTTTATATATACCTTGTGTGTCTAAAATTTGAGTTTGATTACTCTCTGGGTGGCCGCTCGGGTTTCACAAGTAGAAACCAATGCCTTAACAAAGACACACACGTATATATTTTTAATTCCTACAAATGTGCCTAGATCATTATTCTGACCCTGGTTTATATTTTCTAAATATAGTACACCAGGATTTAGTATGCAATGTACTCCACAACCATTAATGATTCTAAAACAAACACAAATCTTAAATTGTGAGTCATGGTACTGAAACAGCCAGCTTTTTTTAAATTAAAATGAAATCAGTCAGACACTGGTAAGGGTATTCAGGCCCTCCCTTTGGCATTAAAAATGTTTGTGACTGACCAGTGTAGCGACATTCAAAAAGACAAATTGATCAACATCCATGTTGTCACAAAGCATATCATGTTTTACTTTGAAAATTGTTATAATGTCATTATTGATTTAGGACATGGTACTATATGAGTCAAGGATGACTTTGACTGTGGAAGTTATCTGTCCAACAGGCAAGCCAATGGGAACTGTGCATTTTAACATTTCACAGTGCAGTTGTCTGTAAGAAGGACAGTGATGCATTTTTTGTGGCAGGGTACTTCCTGACATTTGTAATAGAGTACCCTTTGCTTAAAACACAAAGGCCCTTATATTCTGTTTGCCAGAATGGCTACTCCATAGCATTGTCACTTTAAAGTCATACACATAATTGGAAGTCAGATATTTAATAAGGCACTTTTAATAGGGTGGACAGTATATCCATCACATTTATGATGCAGTAAAATGTCAAACAAACTCACAAGCTGGCCAAATGTATGTTAAATTAAAAGGGTTATCATATATGCATAATCATGTCTTAAAAATTGTGCTGTTTATCATAACATCATTGGTAATATCTATTTTGTTTGTTATTTTATCTTCCCCTGTGTAGGTCAGCCCCCTCCATAAGAAAAATATCTGGTGTACCAACAGGGGATCTTCAGGTACCGCAGCATCCACTTCCCTAAATGCTGGGACGACCTTTGGTAGTCTCACAAAAAGTGGAAGGTATTCCCAACAAAGAAGGTGCACCTGCTGCCTTATAGCGTTCGAATATTCAAGAGATAGTGATGTTCCTATTATAAGTGCAGTATGATAAAATAGTCCTTTCAAACTGATTTAAAATATTGTGGTCTGCTACTGCATCGAAAATGTGACAGATATCCTGTCTGCCTTATTACAAGTGCCATTGAATATAATTCACTTGACTGAATATCCGTCAAACTATAAATCAGCCCCATGGGCAATAATATCTTTGTAACTTTGGTGATGGAATATCTAACACGTTACTGATAGAGAATGCCCTCAAAAAAAGTTGCAACCTGCCCTATCATGAAGTTGTTCATGAGACTCACACTCATGAAGTGCACTTAAAATGTTCTGGACTTGCCCATATCTTTATATTACATGATGTATTGCCACTACGGCATTACCAATAATATGTGACAAGATTTTATCCTTGGCCATTACTTATAATTGTAGGCTGTATTTTCTATTGCACATTCAGGTCCTATGCAAGTGTATGAACACAAGATTGTTCCAAATGTATCATAGGCCTTCACACACACACACACACACATACACGCATATGTTTTGTTTAAGTTCAGGTTCATATAGTTGTGGAGGTGTGATAGCAGATATGTACAAATGTGAATGCTGGGCATGGGTTATGTGTATAGGCCATGCACGGAACATTGCTGTCAACAGTATTTACAAGTAAAAAGATAGCAATCTGTGCCTGATTTTGATTTTGGCAACTAGAATACCACTTCACAAACTTAGCAAAACATTTTCCTAGTGCATTAAAGTATATTTAATTAGTAAAGTGTTAGCCGAAATGTATGCCTCATTTGTGATGGAGTGTACCATCCATCAGACTGTATAGATGTCAAATTTGAGATTAGATAACAATTGTGTATATATAGAGAATTGTAGCTCTACTTGAAATTAGTTCAATAACATATATTGTGCATAATTTTGCATTTTGCTCATGGGTAGTCTGTCACAAAAGTGACTGCGATCCCATCTGGTTTATTACAACTGCGAGATAATATAATGCATTTGTAATAAGAAAGATATAATTTCAATGACATTTTTAGAGCAGCTCGTCTTTCAAAACCAAATCAAATACTTTGTGTGCTCTTTATTAAGATAAGTATTCTACAATGTCTAATTGTTGTACCTCTTTGATGTGTGTATCTTTTGCTCTATAGTGTGTAACTGCTGTGTGCATATATCTGTTTTCAGCTTCCTCAGGATCAAGCAGTGGAGAAGTTGACCTCACTTCAGGGGACCAGCAGGAGCACTCCTGGGAGTCGAAAGATGGAACCACTGACACTGAGGGATCCATTGGCAATGAGGGTGATGGTGCAGGCCTTAAGGCCACTACTACATCAGAATCTGAGGCCTCCAACTCTGCCATTACCACCAGCACTGCTCTCACTCCTGTCCCCCTGATACAAAGTCAGCACCCAGTCCATAAATAAACTAGGGTCTCCTTCACCCTAGGCACCTCTCGCATTGCCTCATCTTTCCATCACAGGTGTCACAGGAGGCACTGGAGATTCAAAAGGCCATCTCTTTGGGGCAGACCGCATTGTTGCAAGCTATCCAACGTGTCATTCAACAACTCTCTCAAGTTACTGACATGTGCTGTGCCCTATGTGCCTCACAAAGAGGTCCTGGCTCTGCTGACACCAGTGCTACCAGCATACCTTCTCCCTGCTTTTCCTCCTTCTGCCCTCATTCAAAACCCTGACCCTGTTCTAAAGTCCACTCCAATTTTTCCTGCTGAACCAAGCCCTCTACCTCCTTCCACTATTCTACCTGCCTTCAGATCACCCCGTATCTCAAAGCAGTGCCATATCCCCAAAACTCCCCATTCCCATTTTCATTCCTCTCCAGAATCCTCTGGCCCCATCCAGCCAACCAATTCTGAAAACCTCAGACAGTCCTAAAACAAAGGTGCACGACATCCATATTCTTCAGGAGGATGGAGAACCCCATGAGGACGACACTTTTACCATGATTTGAAGACAAGATGAAGGTCTGTGGCCTAAAATTCAGAATTTAATAGGAAACTATATTTTCTTTCCCAACCACAGACTTTCATTTCAATGATTATTTTTTTAACACTTTGAATGAAGGAACATTTCTAAAGCGCGTGGTTACCCGGGGGCATCCCAGCGCTATGGCACCAATTATGCTTTGAGAAGATCAGGGAAAAAGAAAAGTTTTCAGTAGTTTTCTGAACTTGAGATAGTTAGGTACAGCACGTACGTGGAGGGGAAGATTGTTCCAAAGCCTGGCTGTATTATATGTGAACAGTCGGCCTCCACTACGTGATCGTTTAATCTTGGGAACTACGATTAAGCCCATGTTCTCAGATCTAAGGGCTCTGTTGGGACGATAGGGTTGAATCCATGGACGAATCAAGAGGGAGCCATTTCCAGAGAGTGCTTTATGTATAATGCACAGAGCCTTGAATTGAATTCTTTCCTGGACAGGGAACCAATGCAAGGTAGCGAGGGCGGATTTGGCTGAGGTGCGTCTGGGAATATTTAACAACATACGGGCCGCACAATTCTGCACCGTTTGAAGTCTTTTAGTGGTGGACTGAGGGGCTCCCAGGTAAACAGCATTCGCATAGTCCAGCCGTGATAGAATAAGAGCTTGGACTAGCAGTCGTCTGGCAGCAAAGGGTAGCAGGGGGAGTATCCTCCGGATCATTCTTAGAAGGCCATAGCAGCTGGCTGCTACTTTGCGTGCTTGTTCCTTGAAGTCAAGGTTGCAGTCAAGCCAGACCCCTAGGCTTTTAATTTGCCTTTTGGGACAGGGGGTGAACCTAGGCAGCCAGGCCAGAGTAGGTCTATGTTTAGAGGGCGGACTTCCTAGGAGCATGAGTTCAGTCTTTGATCCATTAAGTTTTAAGAATGAGTTGTTCATCCAATTAAAGACCTTCTCAAGGCAGGCAGCTAGATCCGGACCATGTTGGTTATATTGCTTCATGGAGACAATTAACTGGGTATCGTCCGCATATGTGACGATCTGTACACCAAATGGGCATACAGTTTCTGCCAGTGACCTCATGTATATATTGAACATAGTGGGGCTAAGGGAGGATCCCTGTGGGACCCCACATGTCAGAGGTATTTGTTTTGAGGAGGATTCTTCTTCAAAGACTGTAAAGACCCTATTTTGAAGGAAGGACTGTAGCCATTTTAATGCTAATCCGGTCACTCCAGCCTCCCTGAGACTTTGGATCATCAGATGGTGATTTACCGTATCGAAGGCTGCACTGAGGTCCAATAAAATCAGGGCTGCGCAGCCTCCGTTATCAAGGATCTTCCTAGTTTCTTCTACTACGGCAAGAAGAGCAGTCTCAGTGCCCTGTTGTGATCTAAATCCTGTCTGAGTGGGGTGAAGACGATTGTTGTTTTCTAAAAAGGCTGATAAAATCGAATTAGTGTGCTTCTCCGCTAATTTACTTAATCCAGGTAGTAAAGAAATGGGTCGATAGTTTGCCCAATCTTCTGGATCAAGATTAGGTTTCTTCAGGAGTGCTTTGACCCTGGCGTGTTTCCATAGGGATGGCACGATCCCTGTCTTGAGTGATGTATTTATCACATCAAGTATAACTGGTGACATGACTTTAATCTACACGAAGAAGGTTTTTGTTGTCCCTTTGTATTTTATTTTTAATAAAAGGTTAAAATTGAACCATTTGTGTTTGCTGTTTACTTGTAGATATATATATATATTTTAAATGTTATAATGTTTACCATACGCATTCCAATATGTTGCTAATGTTAACCATTATCTTCCTATGTGTTTCATTGCGGACTATGTATTTCCTTCCCTTTCCCATGTGTGTAACAAGAAGTGGAAGTGTTGTTGTGAGGGCGTAGTGTGTGACATTATTAGAGGGGGTGAATGTGACTATATTTAATGTTATAATTAAATGTATAAATACCTTCAGATATTTGGGTTCACATATAGCCCATGCCATGCATTATGAGTGCCTACACCTAGGTTAAGTATATGAGTGCAATGTCTAGCATGTGAGTGTATTTATTTATTTAGTTTTTTGTAATGTGCATGAATCACCCCCAAAGGGATATCTCGGCGCAGCAGGAATAAAAACATTGGCAGTGGCCTAGGATACTAAAATAGTTCCGTTTTTAATAATTTCCTAAAATTGTGATGGGCAGTACATTCTTGTAGGTGTAGGAGAAGTTTATTCCAAAGGTGGAGGGCTAGAAATGTAAATGTACGGCCTCCTGAGCGGGTTTTCTTGTTGCGTGGTTTAGTAAGTAGAGATTTGTTCGTAGATCTTAGAGACCTTATTGGTCGATAGGGAATACATTTTTCCATCAAGTAACTGGGTCCCTTGCCATTAAGCGCTTTGTGCACTACGCAGCAGATTTTGAAAGTGATTCTGTTTCTCACCATCAGCCAGTGTAGTGCACGCAGTAAAGGAACCGAGGCAGATCTTGCTGGTAGATTGTGAATTAGGCGAGCCACTGTATTCTGAACCACCTGGAGTTTATCCAGGAGGGATTCATTGACCACTGCCAGAAGAGCATTGCCATAGTCCAGACGACTAATCACCAGTGCCTGGACTAGGGTCTTGCGCACTGCAAGTGGGGGAGCAGTGGGAAAACTCTTCATAGTAGCCTCATAACATGAAAGCAGGTGCCAGTGGTAGACATCAGCTGGTCTTTCATTGTAAGGTTCTGGTCTAATTTTATGCCCAGATATTTCACTGAGGATTTTGGAATAGGTGGCACTCCCAATTCGGGTGGCCACCACTCAGGGGACTATAACAGTTGAGCGGCACTGAAGAGCATGATTTCAGTTTTTCCACTATGTAGCTGGAGAAAATTTGCGCCCATCCAGGCTGTGATAGCTTTCATGCCATTCATAAAATGGTCTATTGTCTTGGACTAATCTTTTTCAAAATTTAGCAGAAGTTGGGTATCTTCTGCATATGAGATAGAAATGGAACCATGGGCTCTTATAATGTTTGCAAGAGGAGTAACATATATGTTAAACAGTGTGGGGCTCAGACAAGAGCCTTGGGGTACTCCCTTATTAATTATCATGGTCTGAGTTCATTCGGACAAAAAATTTCTGAACCACTGTAGCACCTGGCCCTGCATGCCTATCTCTTCCAGTCTCTGTATCAATCTTTAAATGCGATACTGTATCGAAGGCCGCTGACAAATCTAACAGCACAAAGCATCGACAGATGATTTTTGTCTAGGCTGCATCTAATATGGTCTGTAACAGCTAAGAGTGCAGTTTCGGTCCTATGCATTAGTCTAAATCCTGACTGGGATGGATCCAGGATCCTGTTCGACTCAAGGTACTCCACCAGTTGTTTATTGATATCGCATTCTATTATTTTACTTGCCATGGGAAGAAGCGATATAGGGCAATAATTGGATACGTCTGTAGCAGGAAGGTTGTTTTTTTCAAATCGGAATGACCTCTGCAGCTTTCCACTCAACTGGAATTTCGCCCGTGCTCAATAAAAGGTTCAGTAATGAGCTTATAGCCGAGGCCATCTGATAGGATAGCGTGGCTGCTCTCTTGGCTGGGGTAAGATCCAGAGCAGAGCCTGATTTTACAGCTTTCAAAGTGAATTGAGCGGACAGCAAATTAAAGGAGGCCAACTTCTCTAAAGTGCAGATGCAAGTATTCTTTCCAACTGCGCATATAGGTTCCGAGTTAATGCGGTGTGTCAAGCTTGTAAGATTAGTATAAATTAAGTTTACTTTGTCTTCTAGATGGTCTGATATCTCGTCGCAGAGCATTTGCGAAGGGGGAGTGTTTATTATGCAGGCCTGGGGATTAATGAAGGAATTAAGGGTTTCGAAAAGTTCCTTGGAGGAATTTCCAGCTTTATCAAGTTGCTGAGAGATAGAATTTTTCGTCTCATTTCTAATATTACTGTGATAGTGCACTAGGGATTTCACATAGGCCTCTCGGTTGCTACGGTTGGGCGTTGTTCGCCAATGTCTTTCCAATTTTTTGCATTGGATTTTCTCTTTGCGTAAATCAGAAGTGTACCAAGGAGCATGTGGAGTTTGTCTTGGCGAAGAATGAATTTTCATTGGAGCCAGAATGTCAATGGCTGTATTCAGAGATGTATGGAATAATTTAAGTGCTTCCTGCATATCCACTGCTTTCTCTGTATGTCCTGCCCTTGATATTATGGGCCAGATTTAAAGACGTAATATATCAGAGATTGGGTTGTGGAAATATAAGCTTGGGGTACATGGTTAAATCGTATGACTGTAGCTTGTGTGGGGATCAAGAGTAGGATCAAAATAATTGTGTAATTTATTTACAATTTGGAGACATTATTACAATACATTTTTAAAAAAAAAGTAAAACCACTTAGTTAAAGGGGTCGATTCCGATTCGGGCCGGAAAAAGCACCGACCGACTCGGATCCGGAAAAAATACCGACCGACACGTACCAGTGGCGCCCGACACGCCAAGTACGATGCAAGCCGCGATAAATCCGACCGACACGTCAGGAAACTAAGCCGACCGACCGACCCGCTCGGAAAATAGCAATCCGGCCGGAAAAACACGCGAATCCAACCGACCGACACGCACCCGGAACAAATCCGACCGAATCGTACCCGCCAACTCCAACCTGCAAAGTACGATGCAAGGCGCGAAAAACCCGACCGAGTCGGACGGAGGACAAGCCGTACGACCGACACGCATACAAAACCGAGCCGAAGCAACACAATACACCGCGACCGACGCGTACGCAGCATACAAAACTGCACAAACACAGCGTGAACGAAGCGGAAAACACCGTACGAGACCAATGCACGGTCCGACTCGGTCACAAGAACGTTTCCAACATACACAAACAGCACAAAGGAAAAATCAACCAAAAAAAGGCCAAACAAGCAATTACCAAGCCAATAAATACTGGGGGGTGGGGACAGAGAACAAAGACACACCAACAACTCCACCTATATAAAGGACACAAATCACTACCATGAGCCTTTGCAAATGCCATTCCACTGCCAGCACCCAGAGAAAGCAACCACACACCCACAGCTCATCCCTCACACAAGCCACACACCAGCAGCACACCAACAAATACCTACCTCACATACACCCAGCACAACACACACCCACACACCCTCACCTGCACACCAACACACACAGCACCCACTATCACCACCCATCACCATGCCCCCCAAGAAGAATCCCAAGTTCCTAGATAGTGAATTGGAAGTCATGGTAGGCGAGATCCTCAGGGTGGAGCCACAGCTGTTTGGCACTCTGGTCCAACAGACCCCCATGTCGCAGAAAACCAAGATGTGGGAGAGGATCATCAACAGGGTGAACGCCCAATCACCATGTCGGCGCACAAAGACCGACATCCAGAACAGGTGGTATGACGTGCGCAGGAGGGTCCGGGAGCTGCTCAAGAAAGACTACCACCTGAGCCAATACACCGGCAGTGGCCCTCCTGCCAAGCCAGTATACCTCAGGCCCTGGGAGGAGAAGGTGCGGGCCATCCTTCCGCCAGTGAGCGTATATGGACTAGAGGACATCCCAGAGCCTGGTGAGTACACAACAAATGTACACAATAAACTGCCACAAAACACACACATCACTGTCAAGGGAGAGTCAAACCATGCACTCATAGCAATTACACAGCAACTAGAACAGAATCATCCCAAAATGTGTATGTCAGTCAGATAAACACAACACATGCCATCAAAAAAGTCACATCCAACTGTGCCAACACATGTACAAACACAACCACAACTACAGCTAGGCAGTGGCACAAATAGAACTAACACACACATCCACACATGTAGCCACCACAACAACACCAACACACAGTGAAGACCACTCAAAGGAAGGAATTCTGTGTATGCTGGCCAAGTCAGTGTAGCCAATAGCATCATGGGAGTCGCACTCACACATATTGCCCCCCCACAACTGTCCCATCAACACCACCTGAACCATGCTCACATCACAGGGAGTGGAGAAGGACTCACAAGATGGCTGACACTGGCTACTGCTGTGGGGAGCACAAGGCCCTGCTGCCAACTGTGCACCAACAAACAGCAGGACACCACTGACTGACATCCTGAGAGACAACTTCCACTCCCTGCAATGCAAGCACGTTCCATGGTGGGATATCCGGCTGGCTGGGTGGGAAGGGGGACTTGCAGCACTGACCATAGTCACCAGCACCTCCCCTCACCCCCCCCCAACACAAACTCCACAGTACCCACCTGGTAGAATGCAATGCCCTCCATCCTAACACAAGATCCCACAAAGCACCACCACCCTGGGTTATGTTGTGTGAAGCACAGGGACACTCTTGGGACTCTTAGCCAAACAACTGCCAGGACAACACTCCCAGCCATCCTGTCAGCACAGCCAGCCCACCCCACAGGGAAGCAGAGTCAAAGGAAGGAAGCATGGGCATGCTGGGAAGGGGGTGGAGGCAATAGCATGATGGGAGTCGTAGTCACAGACATTGCTCAGCCTCACAACTGGCCCATCAACACCACCCTGAACCATGCTCACATCACAGGGAGTGGAGAAGGACTCACAAGATGGCTGACACTGGCTACTGCTGTGGGGAGCACAAGGCCCTGCTGCCAACTGTGCACCAACAAACAGCAGGACACCACTGACTGACATCCTGAGAGACAACTTACACTCCCTGCAATGCAAGCACGTTCCATGGTGGGATATCCGGCTGGCTGGGTGGGAAGGGGGACTTGCAGCACTGACCATAGTCACCAGCACCTCCCCTCACCCCCCCAACACAAACTCCACAGTACCCACCTGGTAGAATGCAATGCCCTCCATCCTAACACAAGATCCCACAAAGCACCACCACCCTGGGTTATGTTGTGTGAAGCACAGGGACACTCTTGGGACTCTTAGCCAAACAACTGCCAGGACAACACTCCCAGCCATCCTGTCAGCACAGCCAGCCCACCCCACAGGGAAGCAGAGTCAAAAGGAAGGAAGCATGGGCATGCTGGGAAGGGGGTGGAGGCAATAGCATGATGGGAGTCGTAGTCACAGCTCTACATCCCCCACCACATGGCCCAGCAAGCTCACACTCACGCATGCACATCCCACAGAGAGTAGAAAGGCCCATCAAAGATGTCTGACACTGTTGCTGTGTCGTGGGAGCACAAGGGCATGCTGGGAACTGCACATCAACCAACAGCAGGACACCACTGACTGACATCCTGAGAGACAACTTCCACTCCCTGCAATGCAAGCACGTTCCATGGTGGGATATCCGGCTGGCTGGGTGGGAAGGGGGACTTGCAGCACTGACCATAGTCACCAGCACCTCCCCTCACACCCCCCAACACAAACTCCACAGTACCCACCTGGTAGAATGCAATGCCCTCCATCCTAACACAAGATCCCACAAAGCACCACCACCCTGGGTTATGTTGTGTGAAGCACAGGGACACTCTTGGGACTCTTAGCCAAACAACTGCCAGGACAACACTCCCAGCCATCCTGTCAGCACAGCCAGCCCACCCCACAGGGAAGCAGAGTCAAAAGGAAGGAAGCATGGGCATGCTGGGAAGGGGGTGGAGGCAATAGCATGATGGGAGTCGTAGTCACAGACATTGCTCAGCCTCACAACTGGCCCATCAACACCACCCTGAACCATGCTCACATCACAGGGAGTGGAGAAGGACTCACAAGATGGCTGACACTGGCTACTGCTGTGGGGAGCACAAGGCCCTGCTGCCAACTGTGCACCAACAAACAGCAGGACACCACTGACTGACATCCTGAGAGACAACTTACACTCCCTGCAATGCAAGCACGTTCCATGGTGGGATAACTGACTGGGTGGGTGGGTGGGTGGGAAGGAGGTCTGGCTGTCAACCAAACACAATCAATGCAGACCATGTTCACACCCCAGAGAATACATAGAAATGCCCAAATAATGCAGGACAATGTGCCACACCAATATCAACCCCTGACTGTGACGACTTAGGACAATACAATGTACAGGCCCGCACCCCGAGGCACAGTCACAACTGTCAGGTGTGTCAACCACTGATGCCTGCAGAAACATGACATACATTGTTTGTGTCTCCCAAAAACAGGTGATGATAGGGACACAGCAGCAGACGCTGAGGAGTCCCAGTCCCAGGCTCAAGAGGATGCCGAGCTCACTGGCGTCGTACAGCCTCTGTCCTCCTCGGACGATGAAGAACAACCTGGCACATCCGGTGCAAGTCAACATGCTGCACCAGCAGGACCACCAGCTGCAGCACCAGCAGGTCCACCAGCTGCACCCCCTGCACCCACCCCTCCAACGACTGTCACCACGAATACCATCCCTGCCGACATGGACAGAATAAGGAACAACACCAGCGCAGTGACCCTGGACCAACCTGGGGCCATGGACACCACCACCACCACCAACCCCCAAGGTGGACCAGGGTTATCTGTGCGTGCAACTGCACACACTGCACATGTCAGCAGGGGTGGTGGGAGGAGTGGGAGACAGAGGTCGCTGCTTGCAGACGTTGCTGGTGTGCATGAAGACCCACAACTGGTGCACGCATAGCTGATGCGTACCAGTCCAGCACCGGAGAGCTCAGCCAGGTAGTGGGGCTCCTCAGAGACATCAAACAGCAGCAGGCTGCCCATCATGCCCGCTTGGACTCCCACATGTCCCATGTGGAGTCACACATGTCACGTGTGGACTCCCACATGTCACGTGTGGACTCCCACATGACCCGCGTGGAGTCCAAGTGGGATGTACTACATGAGATGACGGCGGTGCACAGGGACATTTTACAATGCCTCCGCCAGATGAACAGCAACCAGTCCACACCTCCCTGTGTGCCAACAACATCTGGTACCGAACAAACTGCAACTGCCACAGGGAGGGAGGAGGACTCTGGCGGAGAGTCCCCTGCACCGCAGCAGCCTGCACTTGAGGGCCCCCCCCAAGAAGAGGGGTCGTCCGAGGAGGGAAAGTGAGAGGCTGATGGCCAAGCGCAACTCCCAGGAAGCCTGAACCTGTTCTGGATTTTCGCCTTTGTGCACAGACTGTTCACCCTGTTGATGGCAACACTACTCCCACACATTGCATGGGGAGTACAAGTTGGAACAATGTGTCAGACAACTGTGGCCCCGATACTGGGGATCCTGTCTACCTGGACTTTCTATTCATCTAGGAACTTGGGATTGCAAGATTCATGTACAGCACAATCCATCCTATGCACTATTATCACAGATGTATCACAATAAACACAATAATACACCATACTTGCCTCTGTCGTGATTCCAACGTGGGTACTGTTATGGGGATGATGAACAACAAAATTACACTGTGTATGCGAACTGCAACAGCAAGGACAACACAGGCATGTGAGTACAGGCAACGTGACACATATGAGGGAGACACACCACCAGGGCTACACAACACATACACACCTAGGCCATCTGACTCATTGCCTACACTGATGTTGCCAGGGAAGACGGTGCAATGCACAGACACCACACCCATTCCCAGTTGTAGTCAAGTAGCCCACAGGTGCAGTAAGCAAATGGCAGTCAAATGTGTGACCACAGACAACGCACATCACTAAGTGAAGCACAGGTTTATTACACAGTAGCAACATGCCGTAACCACTACAGATGCAAGGTAACCCCACCTGGTAGCGGGCACACAGTCAACAACTGTAGACAGAAGGAAGTCCATGGGTGTGGCGCACATCACCTGTAGGGACACAACAGCTACCAGCCTGGATGTGCAATCACGTTGTCGGTGGACACAGTTGACCAAACGAATCTGAAAGTACCCTGTGAAGGACAGAAATGACACACAGTCAAAAGCAATGGAGTACAGGACAGAACAGCAAAACTCATGCACAATACATGTTACAAGATACCCACCCAGAACCAAGTTAGCATGTCAACACTGTTGGGGAGTACAGCCCACCTGTCACCACACATCGCAACACACATCCAGTCAAGTAGCCCATGGACACACTCCAACAGCACCAGAGCACCACCCACACATCATGCCAACTCACATCATTCACATGACACCTCAGGATACTCACATTCAGCTAAAGAAGTTGGTGATGAGCTGTGTGCGGACATCACCATCACCATCATCATCATCATCGTCACTGGCATCGTGGTCCAGGCCAGGATCCTCCACAGGTGGCGGATGTTGGTCATCGTCATCCTGGATGAGAGGCAACTCCTTCCGCACTGCCAGGTTGTGGAGCATGCAGCAGACGATGATAATCTTGCACACTTTCGCAGGGGCATATGGGAGGGACCCTCCCGGTCTTGTCCAGGCAGCGGAAGCGGCTCTTCAGGGAGACCAAAGGTCCGCTCAATCACTCTCCTGGTCCGACCATGTGCCTCATTGTAGCGCATCTGGGCAGGTGTCACAGGGTTCCTGAGGGGTGTCAGCAACCACGGCATGTTGGGGTATCCCGAGTCACCTACGGACAGACAAGTGCACATCAGCTGACTTGGAAAAGTGGGCGGAATACTACAGATCAGATCACACACAATGGCACAAAGTCAGTACACACCGACAAGCCAGGCACGCTGGTTCTGCATCTGTGCCATCAACCTGGGGATGCGACTACTCCTCATCACAAAGGCATCGTGTGCTGAACCAGGGAAACGGGCACACACGTGTGTGATGGTCATGTCTGCAAGACACACCACCAGTGCATTGACCGAGTGGTAGTGCTTGCGGTTCCTGTAGGCCTGCTCCTGGGCCTGTGGTGGTACCAAAGCCACATGTGTCCCATCAATGGAGCCAATGACATGCGGCATCCTCCCCAGGGCATAAAAGTCACTCTTCACGTCAGTGAGTCGTCGCAGTCTAGGGAAATAGATGTACCGGTTCAGGAAGAGCAACATTGCCGCCAAGAAATCGCGGAGCACACGGCTGAACATGGTCTGTGACATCCCACCAGCAGACGCCACAGTATGTTGGAAGGTACCGGTGGCAAAGAAGTGTAGGGCTGCCATCACCTTCACCTTGGGGGTCAGCGCTGTAGGATACGGCCGGCCAGGCTGCAAATGTGGGGACAACTGCACTGCCAAATCCTCAATCAGCTGCCTGGTGAAGCGGTACCGTCGGATGCTGTCCCGTTCCACCATCGTTGCCAGGTCTGGGAATGGCCGATGGACAGCAGGAGCCCTGCAGTGCAGAGGAGAAGTAAGCAAGATCGTCAGTCACCCCACATATGCGGCATTGAACACACTCAAGATCCCAACATACATCATCATGAGGCACAACTACATGAAGTGTGCAGTACCGGAACGACATGTATGGTACATACATGGCCAACATCTGTCAACACGGTCCTACAGGTGGCATCAATTTGTCCCAGGTTGGCCCATTGGATATCATGATGCTGTGTCACAGTCACCCCCAGTGACATGTGAGGACAGATGTGCCCCAGGCACCACAGCTCAACGACAGGCACATTCCCAGGGACCCTGTAATGCCACATGGACACTGGCATCACCTGGAGTATCATGTGTACACCACAACAAAACAAACATGACCCCCACAGGTAGTGGCCACACTTGCCATGGCAGGAGAGCCATGGACGTCTGTGACACACACGCACAACATCAGAGTCCATGCACACACAACGTGGATGTGGAGACTGTCTCCCATTGTGCACATGAAATCAGAGACATTGTAAACACTACATGCACAAAGACTGTGGAGGGCCATCACTATTGTGCCACTGGGACACCCTGGCTCAAACATACCGTCCCACATGGGACTCACGGGGTATGTGACATGACATACACAAACACCACTGTGAAATGTGACCATGGCACATGCACAGATATGAACAGTTGCACATCACAGTGGTCACGTACACGTAACACCCAGGATCCTGTCCCCATTAACACGTGCACAGCCTGGGGGTGGCTGCCCACAGGTGACACCCACAGGACAACATGTACACCAACATACACACAATAGGAAATGCAGCCTTACATGCCTTATGATAAGGTTTGGACAGGCTGTCGTGATGTAGGTGTGCCCCTCACTCCCTGGGAGCTATCTGTGGCTGGCATATGTCCATCTGAGACAGGCATGCTGACATATGCCAGTCACATGTACAGTGATGCGTTGAACAGCAATGGACCGATCGGTGCCTCCGGCCGGCCCATTGCTTTCAATGTGTGCGGTGCAGCGTTGTACCCCTGTGCGCGTTGTACTGCAATGGACCGATCGGTGCCTCCGGCCGGCCCATTGCATTCAATGTGTGCGAGTGCAGCGTTATACCCCTGTGCGCGTTGTACTGCAATGGACCGATCGGTGCCTCCGGCCGGCCCATTGCATTCAATGTGTGCGGTGCAGCGTTATACCCCTGTGCGCGTTGTACTGCAATGGACCGATCGGTGCCTCCGGCCGGCCCATTGCATTCAATGTGTGCGGGTGCAGCGTTAGTACCCCTGTGCGCGTTGTACTGCAATGGACCGATCGGTGCCTCCGGCCGGCCCATTGCTTTCAATGTGTGCGGGTGCGCGTTGTACCCCTGTGCGCGTTGTACCTCAATGGACCGATCGGTGCGCACCCATTGACAATGGGCTTGCCTGGCAACGGACGCGTTTTCGAATAT